>VDFB02146358.1:0-15281 GCA_007258455.2 Sequoia sempervirens | reverse complement strand
GATCGACCTACATGAGCTACTATGAAATCTCTACTATTGTTGCTCCCCCCTTGTGCCCTAGAAGCATCTCCCTCTTACCTATATCCATCCCTATCACCCTATAGGAGATCCTGCTTGATTCCCCATGCATCCCTGGCTAGTCAAAGGCTATCTCACTCAACTATTATGGTGTAAATGTCATCTTACAGTTGTTCTACCTCTACCTACAAATTGTCGTGCTCATCTATCTTGGTCACTAGGTCATCCAACGCCTACTATAAAAGTCCCTTCAGCTAGGTGACCTTGCTCTCCACTATCGCTAACCTCTCTGCCATATCTCCATCTCCCTCTGCCCTCTCCCATTGTCAAGGTGGTGTAACATCCTCTATCTTAGGCATCCCGAGACCTCCTCTACTCCTCCCCATCAACCTCCATCTGTTGTGTATCCTCCACTTCCACTCCCTCTCCCCTCTCTCCCTCTCCATCACTCGCCTCCACCTCCTCGACAATATCATCTCCTATTTATTGCTTCTCTCAATGTAGGACTCTCCTTTGTCTCACCCTCCATGCCTCCCCTACAGCTATGCCCATCCACTCTACTACAAGTGCCCTCTGGTTGGCATCACTGGCTCTAGCTTGTGGCCTCTCCACCACTCTACATGTCTTGAAGTGACCCCTAGGCCATCTACTCCTCCATGTCTATCCCAAATAACCTTCACCATATCCCTCCATGCCACTGTTGCTCTCCTCTGGGCTATTTGTGGCCCCATAGGCCTGTGTCCCTCAACACCATGGTGAATCTCTCTGTAGCCTCTAGAATATCCTACATCAAATCAAACTAACATGTCACCCTATCGAGCTTGTACCCCTCATTAAAAATGGATGTCTATCAATCAAGTAGCATCGAGTGAGCATGTATTGATAAAACTTGTCATCATCCTCCCAATCCTCCATGTCTTAATATGACCTCCATATGATATCCCCAACATTGAGCTCATCCATCAATTGTCAACATGGAATCATGCTCCTCACATCTCTATACCTCAACCCTAGTCACCAATAAATACCATGGGCTTGTCAATCGCTCTAGTTGTCCTCTCTCCAATTGATCAGGCAACACTGATGTGTTTCTACACCTACACCTATAGCAAGGTGATATATGTTAGACTCACTCCTTGCTTGTAGTAAACGAGATGCATTTCCTTGTATAGCTGAGCTAGTAGACATAACCCCCATGTATATTGTCTCACCCTCTTCATGATCCCCACCATGACATTCCCCAATGTCAAGCTCAAGAAACACCCACTCCTATCTGGTAGGAGATCTCTATTGATTAGTCAATACAAATAAAGTTCCAATCCTGATGTACCAACTCTATGCATCTATGAACATCCAATGCTTGTCCTTGTCTTGGCAGGTCGGTCTTCTCAAACATCATGTGCAACAACTTTGGTACTGTATGTGCACTCAATGCCAGTACCCAAGGCCCTCTGATTGAAATTTGTAATATCTCATGCATCTTAGTGTGTCGGGCTAATTCTATTGGAGTGTAATGCCTATCTCCAAGCTTCATCTCTCATTGTAGAGTCATCACCAAGGCATGTGTTCCCAATCATCATTATCCCGCAACGATGCTAGAACATGTTTCAGTAGTGCCCGGGTCCGCATTAAAAATTGTGTGTGGCAATCTATACACAATGAACCTCCTCTCATTTCCATAGACTCATTGTCGCCGGTGACCATCTCCAGTCCACATGTCAAGTCTTTGTTTTTTTCATTCTATCTTTTTCTTCTTTCCAATAGATACACCCCTTGGATGCATCCACTTGTCCCCAAAGCAGATCTTCCCCTTGGGTGCATTCGTGTATCTCCCATTAGATCTGCCCCTGCTAGTGTGCATCCACTTGTTCTTTAGTGGATCTACCCCTTGGGAAAATCCACCTATCCACCTGTGGATATGCCTTTTGGCATATCTTCCCTTCCTATGGAAGATCTACCTTTGTATGACACATTCACCTCTTCTATAGTGGATCCATCCAAATGGTGAATCCACCTTTCCTCCATATCTACCCTTCTATTGATGAATTTGCCTCTTGGTAGATTTTCATATTCTCTAGCAGATTTGCCTATGCTAGGCACATTCACCCATCCTTTGTGGATCCACCCTTTCTTTGGTGGATCTTCCCATCTAGTCTCACAACCACCTTTTGGTGTGTTTTCCTAAGTGTGGGTGGATCCACCCTTCCTCCTACTTGGGAAAATTTGCCCTATCATTATGGGAAAATCCACCCAACTATTGACTTTGACCTATCATAAATGCACTCAAATGAAAAGTACAAGGTAAATTCAAAAGGTGAACCTAACTGCCTCACTCTCCTCTTCATGCCCATGTCCTCACAATGCCAACTTAGTGTGGAATCACTCTCTCGTGCACCAATATTCTCTCTCTTCTCTCTATGCTCTCTCAAATGCTTGGGGTTCAAATGAATAGTGATTAACCCCTAATTACTATTTATAGAAAACCCTAATTCCCCATTTTCACTCTCATTTCATCCCCATTGCTCCATTTTCCTCTATTCCTTCACCTTTCTTCCTCATTTTCTATCACAGATTTGTTGTTGTCCTTCTTTTCCATCTTTCAAGAGGCCACTCGGGTCCCTTTTTTCCCATCAACCCTCTCAAGGGGGCATCACTCCCTTCATATCATTTTTTCATCTATGCCATATTTTCCATCCATGCTAGGGAACTCTTCCACCCACTTCCTCTATTGAGTCAGCTATATTTTAATCTTCTTTGAAACATCGTTATTTTGTTATTTTGAAGAGGGACAAAATGTAGACACCTAAAATTGACCACTTGCATTTGGTCAATTTTACCCTATCATTTTACCTAAATCCCTTCCTATTCACATTAATTAAATAATATGAAATTTATTTATTTAACATCATCAGTTTTCCTAAAGTCTTCTAAAGTATTAAGGTAATTAATTAATTAATTACATTACATTACATTATGTTTTCTCCCCTTCCTCTTTATATTAAACAAATACTCTTATTTAAACAATTTAATCATATTATCCCCACAAGAATTAAATAAATCATTTAATTCTTCAATTTCCTCCCTCCTTGTCACATCTCATGATATCTCCCATTAACCCCTAATCCTAATCCTAATCCCTCCATTAAAGATGTGCACACACTTAATTCCTGATTAAGAGGTGTCACATCCTTCAACTTTTCCCACTTGCCTCATAATAATTTCTCCATTAGCCTAATCCCCCTCTACTCATCCCCTTAATCACTTGCACATTTATAATCCCTTGATTAGGAAAGGGATAATCTTTTTTTCATTTATTGCTCCTTGCCTTGTCTAATCCATCTTACAGGTTTTCCCTTTTTGGATAAATAACCCCACATGGATCACCTCTACAAAGTACACTTAAGGAATTTCAAATTCCTTTTATTCGTCTTCATCCAATTATTTTGGAAAATTCGATAAGAAATGCCTTTATGAGGGAGATATTTTCCATCTCCATACTTGCAAAGTATCCATCTCCCTCTCAAGCCTCTACATGGTGACACTTGTCACTATCCTAAGATTTGAGAGACCAACTCTCCTTCCCTTCCTCCCATGATGCCACTACACATCACCACATGTGTTGATATATCTCAACTCATCTCACCCATTAACCTTCAACTCTCAATCTCAACCCTTGATCCAATTTATCCCTTCATCAAAAACTTAAAAACATAATGATTTTCATAATCCATAACTTTTGAGCAATTTGATACCATTATGGTACCAAAATTTTGTTGAGCACACACCAAATCTAATCACACTAGGGCAATCAAAACATCTAGCTCATCGTCATACTTGGATTTCGTTGATTTTCAAGTAGGTATGAGTTCTTAGGCCCTAATCTTGAGTGTTGCTTGTTTTATGTATTTTGTTGGGATTTCTTAGTATTTCCTAGCACTTGGAATAAATTTTTCGCTGCACACACCTATGTCTCACCTTGATTTATATAACCAAGTAGTTCTCATTGTAATCTCATTTCATCATAATCAACCATATTCATGTACATATATTATGCATTTGTATCCTTTGATAAAATAGAATTATTCTCTCATGTTTGATCTTGCTTCTCTTTTCATTGAAGCTCCTAGATCTTGGGTGGATATCTCTATATCCAAATCTTGCATGGTATAGAGCATTCTATACCAACTCTTACAATTGCTATGACATTGAAATTCTTTAAAAGATTTTTTATAAATTGAAGGATCATGACATTTTTATATAATCTAAGTTGAATGATGGCTAAATATTGATTATAATGGTGGTTGGTTGGAAGGAAATGAAACTAAATATGACCTTATGTATTGTGATACTTTTTTGATATTAGCTGGGAGAACACTATTCTTATTATTTACATGTTAGGAAATATTTATTTTGGATCACAAGATCGTCCCTAGCCTATTAAGGTCACAATCCTAGTGGATCATATTAATGAGAAAACATTTAATACTTAGTTCTCTAGTGGTGTTACAATAATTTGGGACTCTTCATGTTTCCTAGTTTTGATGAAGTTTAAATACTTTTTTAGCTTATCAGTGTAACTATGAATATTATGTAATCTATGATATGATATTTTGTTGCTTCTTGGATTGTACCTTCTTTGGTGATTCCAAGGGTTGTTTATAGTTGTTTGATTGGGAAAACGGATCTAAGTCCTAAATCACACTTCTCCTAGTTAGTGGTGGATTAAAAATGATTTCAATACTCACTTGGCTACAAGCTTCAATGGAAGAGTTAAAATGGTGGATCAAGGTTTTAATCTAGTGTTGAGGGATGATGTTGGATGATTGGATTGATTATTAATAGATTGATTTTTAGGATGCAATGATGTTTCTAGGTAAACTGTGAAAATGCAACAAATTGAGATGAATTATGAGAAATATAAAATAGAAAGAGAAAAACAAACTTCAAAAATGCAAAGAGTAGACATAGAGGAACATGAAATATAAATTTGATATTGAAGTGGTTGGTTAAGGGCATGATGTGCCCTAGACTAGACTCCTATTTTTTAAGATATGAAATCACAAGCTTGAAGTCACTAGTATGTAGGTCATGTTCTCCCCAGGTTGCTATCAAAACTTGTTGGAAATAGGATGTCATTTAATTGCAATCCTAAACATTATTTATTTCATGTATCTCCTAAGTCCTTGGAAAGTGTTCTCAAACACTAGGATTAGAAAAAGATTAATATTGAATGAAATAATCATGTTAATTGACATTTGTAATTAATTCTAAATGATAAGGAGCATGTGAGGGTGTCTAAGATGAGTTCTTAAATAATAGGGGCAGATGGGGCGCCCACATGGAAGGTGGCACTCACCTTGAGTTAAGTTAACTATTTGGAGTAAGAGATAACACTTTTGTAATGCATGTAAAGATCCTAGGAGTTAGGGATTGATGTTTACATGCACTGGAATTTGACAGTCACCCCTACCTGTCATATGAAAATTTTATGATGGTTTGGTCATTTAAATGCCTATCAAAAAAATTGTTTAATTTATGAATTTTTATATAAAATCCTTTATAAATGCAATATCTTGAGAACTTAGAAAACAATGATAATTATTATTAATAAATATAAAAATCTATTATTATAATTATCAACTAACAAAAGTTTCTAAGTTCATATTAAAAAAAAATCTCATTAAATATATTCTAAAAGTTAAAAATAATTATAGAATAATTATTAGTAATAAATATAAAAATCTATTATTACAATTATCAATTAGCAAAAGTTTATAAGTTCATATTAAAAAAAAATCTTGTTAAATATATTCTAAAAGTTAAAAATAATTATATTCTATTTTGAAAAGATTCTAAATTAATATATATTTTTATAATATTATTATAAATCACATATATTAATATAAAAAAATGATAACTATTATAAAAATGTCAAAAGTTTCTAAATTCACATTAGAAAATATTAAAAAAAGTTATATTCTATTTTAAATTAATTTATCTTTTTTATAATAAAAATTATAAAATGATATATATTATATTTTGCTTATAATAATTTTTTACGGTTTAATAAAAATATAGCAAGTCAAACTATACGGTCTAATAAATTTTAAAAATGTAATATACGGTCTAAAATTGAAAAAATGGTCAACAGACCATCAAATTTTAGGCATGTTTACATGCATGAAGTTTAGTTCAGCCTAATCTATATCAGCTCAATTCATTTTTAGTTCAGAATCAGTTTGTTTAGTTTGGTTTAGCTTAGTTTAGTTTAGTTATGGTTCAGTTATCTTTTAGTTATTTTAGTTGAATAGTTGACTTCAATTAACTTGGAATGTATGACTAATGACTTGAGTTGCATGATAGATAACAGGTGGCTACCTTTAGTTAACAGGGGATGACCATTCTTGCATTAATGGTGGAGAGATATGTTTCAGTTAATAGAGAATGACTTGGACCCACTTTGGGCGCCCAAGTTGGCTTCTTGGAGTTAACTCTTTGCATGCTAAGATATTTAGAAGGCTAAGTTAAGTGGGCTCATTCTTGGGTGCCTACTTTGAGGATAAGCTTTGAAGATATCTATGGAATAAAGGTTGAGTTATGACTTCAGTTTGGGACGCCCAAATGGATGAAGGAGTTGATTTGACATTGTTCTTCATGGTTGAACTCTACTTGCAAGAGATAGGTGTCGGTTTTTGGTGATAAGCTTTGAGCTTTGTAATTATAACTCTTTGGAGTTTACAAGGTTGATTATTTCATTTATCTCAAGCAAGTTGAAGAGAGTTTGTACGCTTTATTGCAAGTTGTGAAGAAAATTTGTTGAAGTCAAAAGAAGCATCTCAAGGAAGGATTGGAATTATTATAATAGTATTCTAAGATTAAATAATACATTTATTCTTGGTGGAATTTTTTCCAAAAGGGGTTTCTCCATAGTATATGTTATGTATCTTCTAATATTTTTTCTATTCTTCTACAACTTTTTGTCTTCATTCTACAAATGATAAAATGAATTAACTGGGAGCAATCACCACAGAATCAGAATAAATAGTGCATATTTGTGATCATCAAGTATAATAGTTTTACAAAGTATTAAGCTACATAATTACTCTCAAATTTTAACATTTGGTATCGTAGCTAAGGTTGGTAGGAGTATTGGGACAATTTTCTTAAAAGATTGGTTTTGGTTGTAGTGGGAGTTTAAATATTCTTTATTATTACTGATTTGAAAGTAAAGTTTATATAATGAATTCTCATTTAGATATTGAAAGATTCAATGGATCTAATTATGAGATGTGAAAACTAAAAATGGAGGATCTCCTTGAAGAGAGAGATCAGTAGTTAGTTGTTGGTAATGAGAAAAAGTCACCTACAATGATGTCAGATGAGGATTGGGCTAAGCTTGATAAGAAGGCAAGGGGGACCATAAGATTATATCTTGTTGATGTTGTTCTCTTGAATGTTTCAGAAGAAACTACTGCATATAAATTATGGAAAAGAATAGGTGATATTTATCAAATCGAAACCACTTATAAGTTCTATCTCAAAAAACAATTGTATTCTTTAAAGATGAAAGATGGTGCTTCAGAAAATCATTTGAATGCTTTTAATTTTATTCTAATTTAGTTAGTATATGTACATGTAAATTCAGAAGATGAAGATAATGCATTTTACATTGTTCTTTACCGTAGTCTGGAAAATCTAATTGTTACACAAGCAGTGGTGCGATCCAAAGATGGACAATGGGTAATATAATTCCTACTCTCCTATCAAAGGAGATGGGGAGGAAGTCTAAAATAGAAATCCAATATGCCTTGTTTGTAAAAGGTAGGCCTGAGAAAAGGGAACCTAAGGGAGACAAGGAAGGGAAAGGTAAGTCAGAAGGATGAAGTAAGGTAAAGTGTTGGAATTGTGGTAAACTAGGACATGTGAAGAAGGATTGTAAGAACAAATAAAGAGAGTTTTGATTCTTCATAGAGGAACTATCGGATGTCATATGTAGACCATCATGGAAAAAATAGGCCTTATGGCAAAAATTCAAAAAAATCAAAATTAGCAACTTGACGTAAAAATTTGAATAAATTATCTATATTATCAAAAATATGTAAGAATAGATTCTAGAAAATTGAATTTCTATTTTCTAAACTACTAGGTTTATTTTTATTTTTTTTTAATTCTATTTGGTGAAAATTTGAAATTTAATGCGTAGGATTTCTAAATTTTAGGGAAAATAAGAAGTAGTAGGTGTCTCGCTTAATGGCCTTAACCACAATAAAATGATAATATTTTTTATAATATTTTAGATATAAGTAAAGGATCATGTCCCGATATGATGCATATTTTGTAATTTTTTTCCAAGTAACAATTAATTATGAATTTTATTATAACTTTTAAAAATATAAAAACTTGTATGTCCGCCACCTTAACTTGTCAAACTCATGAAATCTATTTTAATCCAGTATGGAAACCAAGAGTAATGTGATACATGTTTTGGATTCAAAACATGAGAGCTACCGCTTGAAAGCTATAGATGTTTTTCAATCAAACTAATAATCAAGACTTTAGTTGTAATTAAATAGAAATGAATAATAATAATTTATTAAATTCAAAGTAAAGTTACATAATTTATATTGGTGGAAAGCTGTTTGATCTTAAAAAACCCTTTTATGCTTTCATCTGTTTTTGGGTTAAAAGTCGCCAACCATACCCATCATATTGCCACTTTTTGGCCCATCATGATCTGCAATACCCCAAGAATGATGCATCGTTATTTTAACACAATCTTTGTGATAATCCTTTCCTTCATGTTTCATAGTGACCGTGGAGGATGGTAGTCATGATGCCAGCGTGTGACCCAATACCATGGTTTAGTGAGCGTTGGTAGTGACGTGACATCATTGGTGAGGCTATCTTCATGATTGGAGATATGGTTTTTTCTTGGTTTAGAGTGGTTGCTATTATGTCATGCTTTACTCTTGAATATAGATTAGTGCTTGGCATATTACAAGTTCTCTTAAGACCAGGATGTATGTTATGATGCATGTGATCTCCTAGGAGGAGATGGCTAAGACCGACTCCTTTAGCTCACCCGAAATTCGTAACCATAGTGCTGTTATTTTCATGTTGTTTAAACATTTAAAGATAAACCATAAAATTGCTAGTTTCAACATGCATGAAGGAGTGATTGTCAAAGCAAATCAGATTACATTTTTTTCCATTTCAATGGTGCATTACAACAAACGAGAAAGAGAATCATGTATTCAAATGTAATTTCTTTTATTGATAATCATTAAGGTACATGTCCCTCACAAGCCAAGGGAATAGCTCTCTTATTCAAATGAAAATATGAAACAACTTATACATGAATAAGTAAAAGAAAGAGAGAATGTGCATGTAAGAATGGAACTAGTCATTGCCTATGAATGATTGGTCACAAGTTGCCCTGCTACTGCCCCGAACCACTTGTGTCCCTCCCAGCTTTGTAGCGCTCCTCACCTTGCATCTAAAGAAAACATGGTGTTAGAGCGAGGCTCTAAGCAATGAATGATTCAATCCTTGCATACACACCTACCTATGCATGTATAAGCTGATCCATAAATGCATTAAACAAAAGAACATTCAACGTATGCATTTATTTTCTAACTGTTTGCTTCATGTGCAGATTTAGGACAAGCCTGATTATTGTTTCATTATCAGATCAAATGCAGCATGTGGGGTAAATGTGGCTCCCACAAGGGTAGAGCTCAGCGTGCTTTGAAAGAAAAGAAAATTGAGCAACTTGATCAAAGATTTATCTCTTATCAATTCATTAAATCAATATGGAATCATACCAATTGATCAACTTTCATTATCAGATTCAAAAGATGCATCAAGTTCAATTATGCATCAAGTGTTTTGAAGATGCATCAAGTTCAATTATGCATCTATTTAATAATGAGGAAGCATTTCAGATTGTTGTCAAGCCCCTCTCACCACGACCCTATTGGGCAGTCACTCATCACACAGGAAAGTGAGTTGTTAGGTCACCCACATATGTGACAGGTGGCTGTCAAATAAAGTTAGAATGAGGAGACTATGCATGTTTATCACATATAACTGCAGCAAGAGTAATGGTTGACTCATGGTCATGGTACAAGTATAAGGACAGCACCTTTGCAAGAGCTTACAAGGTCAACAGGCATGAAGGGTATCCAAAACAAAGCATAACTGTCTTCATGGCAAAGAAACATGGCCATCTAATTCGCTACCCCATGAGTTAGATGAATATGTTGTCCTTGAGATTGAGAGCATGACGGGTTTGAATGCATTCTGAACATGAAAGATAAGGACATCAACTAAAGACAAAATCTAAAGTTGTACAAGGCTGAGTTCAAGGCCTTCTCAACCAAACATTAGACAACAGGTTTGTCAGCTAGCAATCAATGTGTGAGTGATGAGGAAAGGCAAAAGGCAAAGACATTCAAGAAGCATCAACTCTAGTTGACACAAACATGTGCATATCATAAATATATCATTACAAGAGGTCATGACAGCAATAGAACCCTCATATGATGTGATCAAGAGACAATTGCTATGCCATAACACAAAAGTCTGCTATTCTCTAAGCATATTACCAAGAAAGGAATAGGCATGACCATCAGAGGATATGAAACACAATCCATTCACCACAAGTTTAGAGCATAAGTAAGGATCATTCCCAAATTCAATCAAACAGTAGCAACCATCACTTGAAATGGGGCAGTCATGTGCATTGACAGACATGGATGTGCTTCAAGGAAGGCATGGGGCAGTGCATTTCATTGTCAAGTCACAGGGACAACAAGTAGTACAATGGTACAAATGTCATGAGTCAGTAGCCATGAGGTGTAAGACAACATCGTTGTCCTCAAAAAACAACACATATTGATCAAATAAATGTGAAAATCAATGAAGACCGCCAAAAGGAGTCCAAGGTTTTTGTGCAAGAACAGGGGATTGATATCTCTCAGTGATAATTCCAAGACATTCATAGTAATAAGTCTGCTCACTGTCATAATGACTAAGCACAACCATCAACAGTCATCAAATGAATGGGGATTAGTACATAGACAATCAAAAGAAATGACAGTCACCATTCAAGCGGTCTACCAAGATCATGATTCTATTTGACAAGGGGCAAGGATCAGACATGAGCTATGAAGGAGACCATACATGTAAATAAGAATGTAATCAAGCAACATGGACTAAATTGTTGTAAGGAGTCACATGACAAAAATAAAAGGAAAGGTAAGTGCATTCAATCTAGTTTTTACTTGTAAAGCACAGTAGGTGTCTTTACATTAAAAGCAGTGACTTCAATACATTACAAAATCATTGAGTGCTCAAACTATAATGAAGTAAGCATGCAACAAGATGTGCTCTTGTATTCTTGACATGTCAATCAGTTGAAAGCATAGTCACCACAACAGTCCCTATAGTTACATGATAATTGTATGAGAACTCAATAAGAAAGCAACCGTTTATGAAGACAATTTTTTTAGTGGATAGTCATGTGTATATAGTAGCAACTCGAAGGTACAATCCATGATATATCACTAGAACAGTCCTTTAGATGCAATCTCATGGTAGGGAAAAATCCTTCATGATTATGTCTTAGTAGCCTGAGTGGTGTGCTTGTCATAAGGTGTTTGTGGTGTGGGTGAGGTTGTTTCATTATCACTCATGGTAGAGTTGAAAAGGATAAGAAAAATGCTTGAGGAGCAGTTGCATCAGGAGGCAGTGTTACAAAGACAACATTGATCTTACTTAACCAATAAAAAAGCAAGGTATATTCATGTACAAGCATATGAAACAGTTACAAGGGATAGGGATATTATAGCGGACAGGGTACTTTCAATGAGTTTCAGTCAATGATGGTATTTCCTATAAAGGATTCAAAGGGGACAATTCATTATTTTCATAAGGATTGAATGTGTGCATTGACAGGCCATCATGAAGAGACAAGACCCAAGCGATGGTCCACGGTGGTGGAGAGTACAAGAACAACATTGTGAGTTCAAATAGCATCTACATATTCTTGCTCCATGATCTAAGGGTCTGATCTTAGGTATCCTCTTTGAGTCAAAGGTCCGTTTCTCAGTGGAAAGGTCTATTTTGTTACTCTTTCCTTTTCCATCTTTTTGAGGACTGTAGCAACATATAGGTGGTCTGCTCCTTAGTAAACAGAGGTATGTGAAGCACAGTGATAGGAAAGGTTTGATCAAATCATAATATAGTCAACAATGTATCTGAGATAAGTGACATGAAATGTGTAAGCCCAAGAACAACAACCTTGGAGTTTATTGGAGAGCCAATTCAATAGAATTTTGAAGCCCTTTCAAAGGCTTTAAACTACACAGGAAGATGATAAAACATGCAAGTATTTGAAGTGGAGTGAGAACATGGAAGCATTGGTAATGCATTTACTTCAATTACAGAAGAAAAATGAACAAATTTTCAGCATAATTTTTGAACTTGAGAGCTAGCCAAATGAATATCAACAAACTGAAAAGGAAAATGCAGAGATTAAAAAAAGGAAAGCATTCTACAAAATGAAAAAATCCATTTTTATGCATCATGGCAGGCCGTGGTATGGAGTGGCCTTTTTCTTGAAAATATAAAAAACCACTTGGGGTTTTGATCAAATGGAGCAACATTGCTTTCTTTCTTACAAAAAAGTGAAAGAATTTACAAAATTATCTGCATTTCTTGCAACACACCTGAACCTTTCGAAGAAATCATGTAACCCACTTGGGTTCTCTACTAACAGTTGCAATTTCAACAAATATGAATGCTACAGGAAACCCAAGTAGGGTTTTTTCTCAAAATGTAGGAAAAGATAGAAAAATAACAAATGCAAGAAAACCCAGTTCACATGTTGAGGGCCGAGCTACATTCCAACTTTCTTTCTTTTCTTTTTCCAGAAACCCATCGGGGTTGTTATTTTTGCCAAGATTTATGAAAAAGAAGTAGGAGAGTCAAAAGTTTAGAAAAAAGTTTTTAGAAATGAAGCGTAAGGACACGTCTATCTATTCATGGCCGCAACCAGGGAGATTTTTGTAAGTCAAAGAAGCAACATAAACAAAATGAAGTGTCCTCATTGATAAATGCAAAAAAGAAAATAGGCTTCTACGCTTCATCTTCAAAGTAGAAACAAAGAAAACATGGTTTTCTGTTGATCAAAGTTAGGAGAAGAGTCAACTTTACTTACCCGAATTTTTGCTCACACAATCTCTGCAATTTGCAAAAAATTTTGTCTTTCAAAAGCTTCGTACTAGCTTCTCATGGCTACTGTCAACAGAAGAAAGCAACAACAGAAAACAAGTTCATGAAGAAAGTCCTTCAAAATTGCTCTCATGGCCAATGCACTGTAAGTCAAAAGTGACCTCTAAGTCAAAAGATGTGGAGCTATGTCAAGCAAAAAAATTTACTCCGAGATCCCGCATGTCTCTGTGAGGAGAAATGTCAAAAATGACTGAGAACCCGCGGGAAGACATCATCATTTCTTTTCCCTGCGGTTTTCCAAACCCTCATGGTGGCAGAGTGACATTATCCTGAGTCTTTGAAGCCCAAATGATAATGTCTCTTCATCATTTTGAGGAATTATGATTAGGTTTTGACCCTATTCGGTAGGGAGGTGTTTTCCATGTTTTTGTTTTTAATTAAAACATGTGAAATGTGTTGAGGGGCTGATGGCCACATATTATTACCTTAGGAATTTTTATGCCTTTATTTCTTTTCCCCTTAGACATTTCATACCTTATAAAATTTCCCACTTAAAACCTTGCCAAGTCTTCATACTATGTTACATGCTTTCACTTAGGCATTTTATGTCTAATGGATTTCTTCCCTTTATTTTAGCTTTGCTAAGTCATCAATTTGCAAATGGAGTGTGCCATATAATAGGATATGTCTTTTATGTCATGTGACTTGGAATATGCTTTACAAGATTCTTGGAGGTCAGCCTTATGAGCCAAGTGCTATTATGCTATGTGCCTTTGCAAACCATGTAATTATGACATGTGTGGGAGAATGCAAATATGGGTGGTAAGTTGACAGTCAAAGTTCCTTTAAAAATTTTGGAAGCTTTTGTCATAACTTTTGATGTTACATTTTATATCTAAAGATATCATGTAATATAATTTGCAAATCGCATTCAAGTTGCTCTTCAATGTAAATGTAATACTTTTAAATGGTGGAGCCTTTTAGATTGATCTTAATTGTAAAGTGTTTTGCTAAGTGGTGATTTATAAATCACTTAGAAAAATCACTATATTTATGCTTTAAAAGGCCATGTGTTTAAAAAAAAAACACGCATGTTGCATGATAGGGAATATGGTCAAGTGTTGAAATAGGACCAACTATGACTTGCAGAGGTCTGGGGAGTGTGAGATGTTGTTTAGACTATTTTTGTGAAGAATGAGGCCAACTGGAGGTATATTTGTCACACTATTGACTTAGCTTGTTTTTTCTCCATGTAGAGGGAATTCTAGAGACTTCTAGAAGGTTCTTTTGGGGCCATTTCTATTTATCCAAGGATAATCTTTTAGAAGCACATGTGTGGGAGGTTTTGGTTGGTTTTTGGTTAAGTATGTTCATTTTGAACTTTCTAGGGAGTTCTTTCTTTTTCAACAGGAGGATAGCTAGTATCTTGGAGTGATTTTTTCATGAAGCTGCATTGTAACTCAAACAAACTTAATATACAATAAGCACTTTGAATTGATAAAGTAGAGCACTTTTACCTTCTCATTTTCTATTTCTCATGTATGTTGTTAATGATTGATTAGCTTGTTTTGTGAAATCTATTTTTTCCTTTTAAGCTTGTCTCATGTTATGCATCTATTTAGCAAAAGGTGTATGTTTGCAGGTTGTAAGTTGTGTTGTTAATCGTGCTGATTAATTGTGAAATCTTTGTTTTCCTTTTAATAGCATTATTTATAGACCTTCTTATGAAATATTTATGCAAACTACATTATTAAGTGAGTTGTGTAAGTCCAACTTTGTGATAATAATTCAAATATGATAATATGTTAACAGGTCTAGATTTTTTGGTGTATCACTTTAGTTTCTTTCTAGCATTAGGTTTATTTCATGCAACTCTTACCCTTACCTCAGAAATTCAATAGTTAAGTGATATCAAACGGGGAAGCCAACCCACAATCCAGAGGTTTACTTTCAAATAGGTTACCCACAACCTGAAAGCATTCCAATGTTGGTCCAAATCTACTAAGTGCAATAAGAAAAGCTTAACA
>VDFB02146357.1:0-18239 GCA_007258455.2 Sequoia sempervirens | reverse complement strand
CTTATAGCTCGGGTGAACTTCTTGACTTTATTTCAGAGATGGATCGGACTTCATAAAGATTTTTCCACATTCTCTCTCCTAAAGTCGGACCTGCTTGATTCTATACATCTGGCGGACTTGGTGAACATTTCTCCACTTCAAGGTGGACTTCACACTTTCTTTACCATTCTCCTCCTTGGCATGGCAGATTTCATGAAACTCTTCCATCCTCTCTCTCCTGAAAATGGACTTCTCATTGATTTGCCATACTCTCTCTCTAAGTCACAGTGAATTTTCTTAGACTTATTTCATTTCTTTTCCATTCAAATGTCATGGTGCACTTTCAAGGTAATTACCTTCTTGCTATTCTTTCATGGTGGATTTTCAAGGCCTCTTATCATTGAATTTTCCATAGCCTTCTAGGAATGGCGAACTTCTTTTCTTATTGTTAATTTGTCCACCTCTCTCTAGGCGGACTTCATAAGGCATTTTGTAAATCATTTTTTACCCTATGGCAGACTCCATTAAATATTCTCCATTCTCTTCTTAGGAGGTCGGACTTTCCTAGACTTCTTCCAATGACTCATAAAGAGATTGCAGACTTTATAATTCATCTTCCAGCTGGCAGACTTTAAAGAGGACTTTCTCTCTCTTAAAAGTTGGCGGACTTTCTCAATGGTTTTCTCATTTATGTGTTGGCGGACTTACCAAAGGCTTTTCCAAATGAATTTTGAGGTGGACGGACTTCAAAGATTTTATGCCAAAGAGATTGGCGGACTTTCTAACTTGTTTTCTCACCTTTTACTTTGGGAGGTCGAACTTTGTAGAGGCTTTTTCCAAACACTTTATCAAATTGGCGGACTTCATAAAGTATTTCCCAATGACTCTTAAGGCTGAGGTCAAACTTTTTCTATTGACTTTTCAAAGCTTTTCACATGTTTCTTAGCATGGGCGGACTTTGGAAAGGACTTTCCACATGGTCTTCCATTTGTCATTATATTATCCCTCTTTGGCTGGCGGACTTCACTATTTTCCTTGCCATGTCTTAGGCGGACTTGGCATACATTCTTTCCATGTCATCTTCTTGATAGGCAGATTTCACCATGTTTTATGCCATCCTCCATGACATATTCTTGCTGGGCGGACTTCACAAGTCTTCAGGCATTGCTATGTTTACTTCACTTGGAGTGGACTTTGCTAGGTGTTAGGCCAATGCTGGGCGGACTTCACCTTCTGTCAAGCCATTGCTCTTGCCAAGCTGGGTGGACTTACCTCTATCTCATGCCATTTTATTTCTTTCAGGCGAACTTGGCATACATTCAAGGCATTCAACCTAGGACGGACTTCAACCATTCATGTGCCATTATTCATTCAAGCTGGGCTGACTTCTCATTACTCCAACCATTGATTTTTCCTACACTTAGCAGATCTTGCCATGAATTCCATGAATTCCTAACTCCATACTTAAGCAATTTACCATGATTTTCAGATTTTTTCCATGAATTTTCCAGATTTTTCAGTGTTTTTATGTGATTTTTGCTTAATTTTCACCAAAAGTCTGATTTTTTAGAGATTTTTCAAAAATTTCAAATTGGGACTGAGAACGTGTTTTCCGAAAATGGTGGGCCTTGGGCACTTCCAAAAATAGAAACTTTCTAAAAATAGAAAATTTTTCCCCTAAAAAATAGGGATCTCAGAATTGTCCAAAAGTGCCAAAAAAATAGGTCCTAAAAAATAGGGGGGCCAAAGTGAAAACCCTAAAAAGTAGGAGGTGTCGGAATTGGATGAAAGCACAGGCGATCTTCGTCCTCCGGACCCTCTGAGTCCGTCTGAAGTGTTTGGGCATTGATTCGGGCTTAAAATCTCAACTTAGCTCGGGTGACTCTTAGAAAATTCAACTCCAAATTGTAAAAGGAACATGGTGATAAGCAGTCGTGACGCCAAGGCAAAACTCAAAAAAACAAAAACAAAGGGTTCCCATTTGCAATGGGGCGATGTGTGAAAAGGTCACAACAGAGCCCATTCTTGCATCAATTTTCATTTTAGCTTGGTGTGCCCATTCCATGAGGTCGTAATGATTATGTTTGGAGCTTGAGGAGGTTGGAAAGCATTGTATATTATTTTATTTTACCAGACAGATTAGAACAGGGGCGATTTGCTTGAAGGAGTCGATTTGGCTTGGAGAAAGGTCATTTTGCTTGGATTTCAATTTCTTCATCGACCATCATCCTAGTTGCCATCATATCACCAGGTTCCTCTATTGATCATTCATGATATCATTGCATATTAGGAGTTATATGTTGCAGCTGTAGGTGAACATTCTTATCAGCAATTATCATTTTTCAATATCATTGTAAATGCCAAGAGTCTTGGCCATTTTGTAGTAAGCATTGTATTGGACAATCATTTGCAATCAAGTAGAAATAAGTAGTTGCTCAATTATAGTTGTTATTATGCATTTAAATATCTTTGTACTTAGCATAATAGTATGCATGCCAAGTGTTTGACAAAATGTCTCTTGGCTGTAGATGCATTTTATTCATGTAGTTTCTCATCTATTTGCATTTGAAAATACAAAAAGTGATTGCATTGCACTTAGATACTTGCATAGAAATTGTAGAAGTTATTTTCAAAGTTTTCAAATCAATTCGGCATTCATCATAAGCATCAAACAACAAACTGAAAACTTCAGACCAGCAAACAAAAACATTGCATACAAACTGTTTGTCAAAATTACAATGCAGCAAATTGAAGAGATTAAGGTCAGTTTGAGCAAGGTTCATTACACAATCAACTTGGAAAGGGCATCGAGTTAACTACTGCCTTCACTTTAGTTCTATTCCTGGAAATCTCGGCATGCTTCAACTCGCTGTTTACTCATTGACAACTTGGGATATCATATCCTCCAGAAATTCGTTAACTGCCTCTTCATTAGGTACATTGATACTCCTCAGAACAATGTACTGTCTTTGCAACATTTCTTCACCATCTGCGATCAGATTTAGAAATTCTTTTCTCTTTTCAGCTGCTTCATCAAATCTTCTTGACATGGAAACCACGTGATTCATTTTCAAGGCAACATGATCACCATTAAAACTACTATGGACAAGGTTTTGAAACTCTTGCTGTACTTCATCGAGATCAATGTAAGTGCCATCTTCATGTCGATATTGACAAGGAATTTGTGACACAAACGTGATTACAAACTTGAGAGCACTAGCAACCTTTTGTCTATATTCAGTCAATTTTGCAGATATTTCTTTGTAGATTTTTACTTTGAAGAGGTGTTCTCTCCAAGCAAAAAGCTTCTTCTTATGCTCTTCTGCAATAACTGAATCATAAGCCATCCTTAAGTCGGAAATTATGATCTCGTCTCTTGGTTTCCTTCTCGCTATGTTGTGCTCTGACTCTTGAATTCTTGAGCGAAGATCATGGGTTTTGTACCTCAATTGGTACATCTCTGCAAGTATAAATCTGCCCTTGGTGATGAATTCTTCTACCCAATCTCTTAGATGTTTCCCATATATAACCAATTGACTCAGTTGATGTTGATTTGCAAGTGACCCCAAAATCTGTAGAAGCAAAACAGTGATGTGTGAAGTACCATGGAGTAGATTGGAAATGTATTGTCGCATTTGTCATTCTCATCCTTGAGGGCTGCCTTGTATTCTCCATTCTTGTGCACTCTCTCCAAGTTAACTGATGCATCCTCAAGGAGATTCACGTCAGCATGCCGTGTGCTTCTAGCAAGATTGGCTTTGACCAATGTGAAGTCATCAACCTTAACCTCATCGACGTTATATTCTTCTAGCGGTGTAGCGATCTCAATGACAACCTCATTATCAACATTCTTCTCCACGTGAACCTGCTTCTTGACTTTCTTTTCTGTTGTGTTTTGGTAGACGTTATCAAACTCTGCAAAGTCCAACTGATAAGAAGGCTTTCGCCTCTTCCTGTCCTAGGAGGTTCTCAAGCCAAGACAAAGGGTCTCTACTAACTTCTTTGGGAGAATTGGTTCAAGTTCTCTCCACTCTTGATGGATCAATCGGTGTTGAGACGTTGCAAATTGGTGAATCCACTTTTGAGTCTATGTGAATAGGAGAAGGCTGTGGTGATGGCGAAAGAATAGGAGATGAAGGCTTTACCTCAACTTGTGATATTGCCTCAACTGGAACTTCTGGTGCATCTGCTGATTGTTCCTATTGATTCTCATTTTTCTTCAAGTTCTTTTTTATTCCTCTAAACTTGGCACCTTTAGGAGGATTGCTCGTTGCTTTATCTTTGGGTTTCGATCTAGAAAAGGAAGGTAGTGATGAATGAACCAGTGGTGGCTTTGTAACTGGAATGATTACCTTCCATGTCCTCTTGCTAGTCAAGAATAGTCTACTGTTCTTGACAATTCGACTTGTTTTTTCCTTGATTGAGGTGCTCTCTTTAGCGTACCAATCAATTGATTGGAGTGGCTCCTGATCTTTGTCAATTATTCTAACCAAGACAGGCTGCCAAGAGACCCCAAGGGTCATATGAACGCCTTTGTTTGAAAACCTTGAGATTAAGCTTTGACAGTTCATTGCCCATCAACTTAGCGTCAGTTGTTGATTTTCATCTATATATGCTCATCTCAAATGGGAAGCTGATGGCAGATTGCGTCTGTTATGTGTTGGTGTTTCAATTCGCACCTCTAGAGTGCAGATTGGAAACAGACGGCCATGCACAGTTAGATTGTTCCTCAAATTAGGAGGGGAATCTCCCTCTTTGTTGATTATGCTTAAAAAGAAATACTAAACTAACTGCCAATCTTTTTCTCTTAGCTGAGAGCACAAGGTTATAAAACTCTTTGCATCGTAGGTGAGGTTTTCTCTGGTTTCGTATCTTCAACTACAACTAAGCCTATTCTAAAAACGCTTCTAATATCTCAAGTAAATTCAGAGCAAGAGAGTTGAAATAAAGATTATGAAAGCAAAACATGAAACAATATGCTAATAAGATTGAGACAGGAGATCAAAGCAAAATAGGTGTGAGATTTCCTATTCTGAAATTTCCAGCAAACCATAAACTTTTGGGACAACAAATTGTAGCAAATGTAGGCTTACAAGATTCGATCAAACTAGATTACGCTTGACAAAGTTGAACATATACTGAATAGCAAACTTGTAGGCAAAAGTAGGTCAACAATTTTGTTATCACAAGCATGGTTAAAAAATAAATGGGCAAGGCTGCCCTTATTTATACAGAAACAAAGGAGTAGGGAACCCTAAAATCTCCTCGTTTTTAACAATTAGTCTTGCCAACATGTAAGCTTTATTTCTAAGTCTAAACAAATGATAACTAACAGTTAACTGGAATGCTAACATCAGTTAACTGGTCTAACACTAAGGAAAACTCCAACTATACAAAGATATCTCCAAAGAATAGATATGGATGAAAAGAGGACATCCTGTTAACTTGGAAAAGACATGAAGTTAACTGTTGCCTTCACTTGAGTTCTATTCTTGGAAATTTTTGCTTGCTTCAACTCGCAGTTCACTCATCGACAACTTGGAATAACATATCCTATGGAAAGCCGTTAACTGCCTCTTCATCAGTTACACTGATACTTTTCAGAACAATGTACTGTCTCTGTAAGATCTCTTCACCATTTGCGATCAGATTTAGAAATTCTTTTCTCTTTTCAGCTGCTTTATCAAATCTTGTTGACATTGTTGCAATCTGATTCATTTGACGAGCAATAGGATCACCATTAAAACTACTACGAACAAGGGTTTGAAACTCTGTCTGCACTTCACTGAGATCAATGTAAGCGCCATCTTCATGTCGATATTGAGAAGGAATTTGTGACACAAACGTGCTTACGAACATGAGAGCACTAGCAACCTCTTGTCTATACTCAGTCAATTCTGTAGATATTCTTTCGTAAGTTTTCACTTTGAAGAGGTGTTGTTTTCTCCAAGCAAAAAGCTTCTTCTTATGCTCTTTTGCAATAATTGAATCATAAGCCATTCTGAAGTAGGAAATGATGATCTTGTCTCTTGGCTTCCTTTCCGCTATGTTTTGCTCTGACTCTTGAATTCCTGAGCAAAGATGATGGGCTTTGTACCTCAATTGTTACATCTCTGCAAGTATAAATCTGCCCCTGGTGATGAATTCTTCTATCGAATCTCTTAGATGTTTCCCATATATAACCAACTGACTCAACTGATTTTGATCTGCAGATGACTCCAAAATATGTGGAAGCAAACCAGTGATGTGTGAAGTACCATGAAGTAGATTGGAATTGTACTGCCACAGCTGTCCATTCTTAGCTTTGAGCGTTGCCTTGTCTTCATCCCTGAGCACTCTCTCCTTCAGGTTAACTGCTGCAACCTCAAAGAGATTCACATCAGCATGTCGGGCACTTCTACCAAGATTGGCTTTGACCAGTGTGAAGTCATCAACCTCAACCTTTTCAACATTCTTGTCTTCTGGCGTTGCAATGATCTCAATGACAACCTCATTATGAACATTCTTCTCCACGTGGACCTGCTTCTTGAGTTTCTTTTCTATTGTGTCCTGGTAGACGTTATCAAACTCTGCAATGTCCAATTGATAAGAAGGCTTTCTCCCCTTCCTGCCTAGGAAGTTCTCAAGCCAAGATGAAGGGTCTCTAGTAACTTCTTTGGGAGAATTGGTTCTAGCTCTTGCCACTCTTGATGGATGAATTGGTGTTGAGACGTCGCGAACTAGTGAATCCAATTCTAAGTCTATGTGAATAGGAGAAGGCCACGGTGATGGCGGTAGAATAGGAGATGAAGGGTCTGCCTCAACTAGAAAGAACTTCATGGGAATCTGCTTATTCTCATTTTTCTTGAAGTTCTTTGTCATTCCGCTAACCTTGGCACTTTCAGGAGGAATGCTCATTGCTTTAACTCTGGGTTTCAATCTAGAAGAGGAAGGTAGTGATGAATGAACCACTAGTGGCTTTGTAACTGGAATGACTACCTTCTGTGTCCTTTTGCTACTCAAGAATAGTCTGTTCTTGACAATTCGACTTGTTCTTTCCTCGATTGAGGTGTTCTCTTTAGCGTACCAATCAATTTTTCGAAGTGGTTGTTGATCAACCTGATCTTTGGTATATGTGGGATATAAGACTTCTCCATCATCATCTGACAAACCCTCCACATCTTCTGATAAGAAATCAACAATCTGATGAAGAGTAAGTCTATTGTAGTCATGCCTGCGCACTTCGAATTCATCTTCACAATTAACCCAAAAATCTTCTATTGTAGGTTTATGTGAATGATTTTGACCAAGATGAGCTGCCAAGAGACCCCAAGGGTCATATGAACGACTTTCTTTGAAAACCTTGAGATTAAGCTTTGACAGTTCATTGTTCATTAACTTAGCGTCAATTGCTGATTTGCATCTATATATGCTCATTTCAAATGAGAAACTGACAGTAGACTTGCAACTGTTATGCAAATAAGTGTGCACTTTGTGTACTTGCTTTAGGAAGTCCATGAACACTGCCTTATCCATTGGATATCTGGGTAACTTGATTGGATGACCTGAGAAGCCATATACTTGTATGTAGGAGAAAGTGGGAAATTGGAT
Source organism: Sequoia sempervirens (assembly GCA_007258455.2). NCBI lineage: Eukaryota > Viridiplantae > Streptophyta > Pinopsida > Cupressales > Cupressaceae > Sequoia > Sequoia sempervirens. The sequence goes on along the minus strand of VDFB02146357.1, from coordinate 10,670 downwards.
AAACCAATCAGCTCAATCCACCATTGCCAATCTGGCATATGCTGAAAACCGTATATGCAACTTATTGTCAAGATCTCGCACCTCACGTATCAGGAAAAGATCATTCAGGTGCTTGAAATGCCGCTCTGACTGTGAAAACTCTAATTGCGGGTAATGCTCATGCACATGCTAGATGCCCAAAGTTTCAACGACATTCATGCACTAAGAGGGAAAGAAGAGAAAGTTGATAAGTTGAGCTTTATGTTACCATGGATTCCTTGAAGAACACTCAAATGGCCCTTCAAGAATCAGAAATTTAGGTTGATGAGCTTTGTTTGTAGTTGAGCTTGGCACATTCTTCATCATCCACAACAAAAACATAGTCATCTATGGCAACCACATCCAACGAACAACAATCCTATACGAAGAGTGTGAAGACTAGACAAAGAGATGAAGAATTTGAGGGACCCTATTGTGAAGTCTTAAGGATGGAAGAGACATGCACACATGAGGATATAACTTGCAGCCATGTAATATCCCTTCCTTATGTAGCTCAGACTATAGTAGAGGTTGGCCTACTATTAGGGTTCCCATAGGTTAGCATAATGGTTAGGGGACCCAACTGGGGGTTGTGGAGCTTAGCTGGGAGCTTTACGAGCCTTTCAGTTTGGAGTTCAGTTGATGACTTCAAGGATAAATTGAAAATATTAAAGTTTGCTTTAAGGGAACAGTAAAAACTGAACAGTAACATAAAATTATAAAAGGAATAGTGAAAAGTGCCCCCATCCTAGTAACTCAAGTTGTTTTTAAAAAGTGGCATTTTCTTTTGATGAGGAAATAGTCCATAGTTACAAGACTCGGACTCGCCTCGGACTCGGCAAGCTGATTTTTGACTCGGACTCGGACTCGGCGCCAAGACTCGGCAAAGACTCGGCAAAGACTCGGCAAATAGAAAAACCCAAGAAATTCAGAGATTTTTAAGGATTTAAAGCTTGTTTCATGCACCCTTTAGTAAATAAACCTTAAATACACAATAACATCATGAAATAGAAACTACTATGATCCTATACACAAACATCTATCGATCACATAAGTATAAACGCAAATTTTAGCTGAAGGAAATAAGTAATTACTTAATACTTAATAGTTAATAACAATAACAGTAGTAAGAGTTTAAAGTTTAAAGTTAAACAGTTAGAACTTAGATATATAAATGTTGTGAAATGTATACAATACTCATGGAATATGAAATCCATGGCATCAAAAGTTCCAAACATATAATAAAAGTAAAACAAAAGCTATAAGTCTATGGCTCAGAGGAGCCTGCATCACTAAGGCTCTAAACTTTAGTCCTCTTGCGTAGACGTCTAAGAGAGGTCCTAGATGATGTTGCAGCCATCATCTCTGCCTGTGTCTCAGTGTCAGACTCAGAGGCACCCAAACCAGCATCCAAGGTGTCTCCTCGTGCTCTATCCTCCTCCTCTGCCATGGCTATTGCCTCTGCCTCTCGATCTGCCTGGTCGACCCAATCAAGGTCCTCATCGGTAAAAATAGGATCCTCGACCTCAGTGATCCAATCTGACTGTGGATCAACCTCCTCCAACGTGATGGGTGACAAGTCAGTGCCCAATATCTGTCTATGGCGAAGGCGCAGGTTGTAATGAACATAAACAAGATCATTCAACCTCTGCACTGACAACCTATTGCGCTTCTTGGAGTGTATGTGCTCAAACATACTCCAATTGCGCTCACAACCCGAGGCACTGCATGGTTGGCTCAACACTCGAATCGCAATCCTCTGAAGATTTGGTACTTTAGCACCAAATCTCTCCCACCATGCATCTGAGATGAGAAAAAGAAAAAAAATAAATCTCATTGTGAAATGTGAATATTTAATTATAAATTTATAATATGAACATTGAATATAAAAGATTGAAAAGTGGTAATTTTTAAACTACTATTATGCCCTTAATAAATTTTTACCTGGCTGCAATGTCGATCGAGTATCTTTGCATATATCTCTTGCAAAGAGATCTCCTTGTGCAAGTCTGAAAATCTCTATCTCAGCAACAATTTGGGCTCCAACATGAGAATCAGACATCCGCTCAATGACTGTGTAGAGCCCACTCAAAACCTCCTCATCTGCCTTGAATTCTTTGCGAAATTGGAATGCCGGATTGAGAAAATATGCTGCTGCGTGTAGGGGCTTGTGAAGCTGGAGGTGCCATCGTCTATCGATGATCTCCCAAATGGGGCGATACTTACTATCAATTCCCCCATAAATGGATCTAATGGCCTCTTTGGCCCTATCCATGCCCTCGTATATGTAGCCCATTGCGGGCTTTTCCCCATCAGCAACTCGTAATAGAACCACTAAGGGCTCTGTGACCTGCAAATGTGTTTTGGCTCTCTTCTCTCTTTTTTCTCTCTTACTAGCTTGAAAATGAAATGAAGTGCCTTTTGGAGGAATAGAGGCAAGTATAAAAACAAAAAGAAAAAAAAAATGAAACTTTAAAATGTGTTTTTTTTAACACACATGCCCACAAAATTGACGGCCGAGTCTTTGTCTCGGGACTCTGGCGAGTCTCCCGAGTCTCGCGAGTCTCGGCGAGTCTGGCGAGTACTCGGCAGCCGAGTCCCAAGACTTCGCCCACTCACTCGCCTCGGGACTCCCCAGACTCGGCAAGTCTAGGCGAGTCTTGTAACTCTTGGGAAAGACCCTCAAGGAGGATTATTTTATTGATTTTTATAAAAAAGCTCATGGGAGGTTATAAAGCAACATGTTGGGTTCATTTTTGGGCATTCTATTCTCATTTTGACAAAAACAAATTGCAGGTTTGAGCTTTGGAAGTGGGTTTCAGTAGCATATAGGTCTTCTAAGGACAAAATCCCTTGGAGGATAGTGAATTGGACGAAAACCCAGTTCACAAAATAGGCAAATCCACCTAGGGTTTGCATTTGCACTTCATTGGCCTAATTTGGCAAGACTAAAGAGCTGGAAAAATAGGTATTTGCAGGTTTATCAGCTGTTAGGGTTTTGTAATAACTTGGAAATGATTTGTATGACAAATTTCGAAGCTGGCTATTGGTATCTTGAGGAGATATTGCAGATTTCACCTATAGGGTTTCATGGCAGCATCATGGCATTGATTTTATGGTGAAATGTTGGTGGATTACATGCTGATATAATTTTAATGTTGCTGGTTCATGTTTAATTCCACCATTTTTGGCGATTTGGGTATATATCTTTGTGGGTGTTGAATATTAAGTTTGGCACATCATTTTGAGGCATTGTGGAATACATATTAGACTTGGGTTTTGCATATTAAGGGCAGATTGTGGCTTGTTGAAACCCTAAGTGCACTCCCAAAGGCTATTACAGCCTTCTAGGGTTGGTGTACTACCCTTGAGGGAGGTTCGTAGGATTGTTTGGAGCTAATTCATTTTGTATACTTCACATCAGCATTCTATATCAAACATCAGTCCTGTAGCAGCCACTTTTGTATTCTTTTTAAGGTATCTTTTGTTGTTATATCAGCAATATCTTGTATACTTCATGAAGGATTGATCACGGGTATGTCATGCATTGTTGTTTGATCAACTTGAGATATATTTTATTGATTGTAATAGACTGATATAACCTATATCAGACCTGTTATATGATCAATAAAGGCATATTTGCAAGTGGGTTCCTTGATATATGAGTATGCAATCATTTATCTGTCATTTATATGTTATTGTCTATGTTTTGCATTGAAACATCTTTCAAACCAGCATTAGAACACTCAGAAATTTATAGCAGACTTAAGGAATCAGAACTTACACTTTTCATGCCAAGTGTTTGATGAAATGTCAATTCATTCAAATTGAGTTTTTTGGACAGAATAGGACAGGGACCTTTCAAGCCATGAGGCAAAAATTATGACAAATGATACACTTGATTTTTAGTGGGACATGTCCACTAGATCAACACTTGATATAGAGCATAAAACAATGAAGGAAGAAGTGCTTGGAGACCTTGAAGTCATTACACAAAGACATGAGGAAGGGTCTTTTTGCAATAGTAGTCCGTTATGTTGATGTTTTATGACAGTGTCGGTCTTATCCTTCTAGTCGATCTCCTTGTTACAAGAATGATAAATTAAATATAGATAAGGCCATTTAATTCATAGCGATTGGACAAACTCAAAAGTCATGTCACTTATATTAAATAATGATTAATTGTTAATGAGGCTTGATTTGTGAAGTGGCACGATTTACTAAGGGAGCCGACCTCTTGTGTAAGAGGCGCGATTATTTGTTCAAGGCAGACTTGTGTTCATTGAAGGGTCACGTCCCTCCACCCCATCTTGTATATATACACCTTCATTGTATCTCGCTTGGCATTGATTCATTCTCATTTGTTCTTGCATTCACTTCATCCACACTTGGTGTGAATTTATTCAAGGCAGATCGAAATTACTCAAGGTCAAGTTATGCATTATTGGAGGCTGAGATTTATCAGCATATTACACCATATTGTTTCTGTGTGTGCATCAGTTTGTGATGCTTATTATTGGCCTTCCACTCGGCTCATTGTAAAGGAGACATTCTTTGTTATATTCAATATAGAAGTGATATATTGTTGCTGGGTTTTTCTCCCTCAAGAGGACGGTTTTCCCAGGGTATCTGCTGTGTTCTTGTGTTGAATTTGAATTAAATTTCTGTGTCATTAATCTGATCATAAAACTAACACGTTACCTTTACATAATCATGAGATGGCAGCTCATAACGCATGAGGATGATAGTGGTACTCAAGATTTGAGGGATGAGCCCCTTATGATGGTCAAGCACGAGGAGCACTCAAATTTACATGGACACGAGGAGAGGTATTATTCATAAATTTCTATTTGTACACATAGTTTGCATCATGGGGATCATGAGTCACCTCTTTTGGAGAGCCCATTGAAGGTTCAAGTTGGTTATGGATGAGATAGCTAAGCACACACCTTGTGGACTAGCCAACAGTGATATGCATGGATGTGTAGATGGAGAAAATTGTGATGCAGATCTGGTTGGGCATTTAGCCATCCTTGAGGAGCTCAAGGAGTCTACTTGTGTTGAAGATTCCTTGGTGGAGTATGGGGCTGCCCTATTTTCAGAATTGGTGACACGTCATGTATATCCGCTCTTGGGCTTGGTATGGATAGCTTCAGGCAGACCTATAATGCTTCTCATCCATGCCCCCTTATGATCCAACTCCCAATGTGTATTATAGATATTGTGTGGTTTACGTTACTTGAGACGGTTAGATATTTACATGATTTGAATAGGCAGAACATTTATTATATATATCTAATTATATGAATTATATTCTAATATTATCTGACATGATTGCAGGAACTAAACCAAGATTCATCCGGCTTAAAGCATTTAATTGATAAGTTGTAACCCTAATTGCATTACTTTGTGTTTTTAGGGCAAGAATTAGGGTTATCCGTAAAGGGGACATTACGATTGGTATCGAGCATGTTCCTGCCAACCTATGTACAAACCAACTCTAATTAGAATTAACTGTACAAGCCTTCTTTTTAAGTAGGCCAATCATGCGATTCTATAGACATGTGCCTTTTCGTGTGTAGTATGCTACCCCAAATGGCCAATAATTTTTTTTCTGATTTTTACCAACTCTAATGTTTAGGCATTTCGTCAAACAGTTTATTGATATGTTGCTTGAATTCAATTTGCCAATTTGGTCCAGACTTAATACATGGTCAGTCATAACTCATATTTCTCATAGTTTAATATAATACTCAGTCTTTGCAAGTAGTCCATCAATTCAAATATATTAATTTAATTCAGAATTACATGCAAATAGAAGTAAGAGACCTCTTGCATAGAAATGATATATAATATATAATCTTTGACCTGTGTATAGGTTTTTCTAGGGTGAGGTACTGATTCCGTCTCCTATTCCAAGCTTGAAGCAAACTTCCGAACCTCCTTGGGCAAACACATCAATCCCACTAAATTCGCCTGCTTGTAATCCCACTTTCTAACGCCACACCATACACTTGCCTATTAACATATGCGAGTCCTTTTAATAAAATATAGCTCAACTACCAAGCTGGAGTAAGCAGCTTCATACTTAAACCGCCTTTGTGAGGCTCTAGGCGAACGTGGCTACTAATATATTTCCCACTGCATCTATAGCTCACTATCTGACCTCCCACATAACACTTGGCAACATATAGGTGATGAGTTGGTGGCTGCAGGATATCACAAACCAAACAAACTATCTTCAAACTATCTTGCTTGGGGATATACAATTCTAATAATCATACAAATATAATAACCGTCCTTCTACCAAATATTTACGGAGAGGGGGGCGGGCGAGGGAAAGGGGGGCGGTGAATCGGTAAATCAAAGCAAACTTTTACTTTTTCAACCTTAATCAACTTTTAACTTCTATCCAACATCAACTATTCAATATGAAACATTGTAATCAAGTTGACTCCAATAGTCGTATAATATGTTTAAATGAGATTACAAAAGATAGTAGGCACCAACCTACTTGAATTATGAAATAGTTTAGTAGGCGCCAACCTACAAGGAGCACCAGCCCCTTAGACTAATTTAGTAGGCACCAACCTACAAAAAGCACCAACCCCTAATGTGCAAGGCACCAACCTTAACTCAAATGATGGATGTAAGATTACTGTCTTCAACCAGATCTGCACTTCCTCTATCCTCCACCCTGCTTTGTGATGTATGCTATCACCTTAAAGCCCACACAAGAGAATAGATTCTCTGATCCGATTTTCTCACACTCTCTCTACACATTACTCTATGAATCTGATTTTGATATCATATATGTATGCTGCTCAACTTATCACAATCTTTTGAAAAGGATTGCAACTCTTGAAACTGAAGTTTTGTGGCCTTTCAATGACACCTCTTAGTAAGAATCTGACCTTGTTTTAAAAATCATAAATCACATCTCTTCAAAATTGTGTTATTCTTTAAAAGAAAATTGCACCTCTTCATTTTAATTTCCTTAATGACTTTTAGTTTCATTGCACCACTTTACTTGATTGTCTTTTCTAAACAAATATTTGTTAAATCTGAAATCTTTTAAAAACAGGATCGCACCATTTCATTATTGTCCCTTCAAGAAGTGCTTCACATCAGAAATCAACACATTGACTATCGACTATGAAATCACGGCTCTTTATTTAGTCACCTTTTTTCTATCAATAATTCCGATTTAATTAATATGAAATGGCATCATCTTATAAGGTTGTATCATTTTGTATTATGAAGTCGCATCCTTCTCTAATTTTTAGTAATCCGCCTTCAAACAAATTTGTGCTTCTCCAATTCCCGTTACATTAATTTAGTGACAGATCATAAAAACATCTCTTTGATATTAGTTTCAGCATCGATTTTTCTATATGTTTAGCATGATTTTATCTTAAGATTTAAGTCGATTTTTTTCATTATTTCTTTTAATTGCTGCAGTTGCCTTCTATAACAGTGATCGTTGCTTTCTTAATCTTTGAAGTTTGTTCCTTATCATAAATCTGTTCCTTAGCATAGACCATTGTATTTGTATTTATATGTCTTCAAATTGCTGCCATCAATTAATACATTAAACTCTGTCTTGGGCAATGATAATTGCTGCTTTCTTAATCTTTGAAGTCTGTTCCTTATCATAAATCTGTTCCTTAGCATAGACCATTGTATTTGTATTTATATGTCTTCAAATTACTGCTATCAGTTAATACATTAAACTCTGTCTTGGGCAATGATAATTGTTGCCATGGAAATCATATTCATTTAAACTCATTTGAATCTTCTACGTTCTTGGCTTGACATCAATGACAATTTCCAACAATATGCATCAATCCCACTAAATTCACCTACTTGTAATCCCACTTTCTAATGCCACACCATACACTCGCCTATTAAGATATGCAAGTCCTTTTAATAAAATATAGCACAGCTACCAAGCTGGAGTAACCAGCTTCATACTTAAACCGCCTTTGTGAGGCTCCAGGCTAATGTGGCTACTAATATATTCCCCATTGCATCTATAACTCACTATCTGACCTCCCACATTACACTTGGCAACATATAGGTGATGAGGTTGTGGCTACAGGATATTACAAACCAAACAAACATCTTCAAACTATCCCGCTTGGGGATATACAATTCTAATAATCATACAAATATAATAACCGTCCTTCTACCAAATATGCCGTCGCTTGGTAATACTCTTTTGTAACCACCGAAGACTGACGGTCACAAGACATTTCGTATTCTCCTCGTATTTGCAAGTCGTGGAACTCGACTAACACTACAAAGCCTGATGATCGGAAAATATTGAGTTGACGCCTTCTGCTTTGAAAGTGTAGTGACTATTAAATGTAATTGTAAAATATTCAATGTTACAATGTGAGCAATGTGCCACAAATACTACACAGGATTTACAAAAAGCCGAAAGGATAAGATCGGAGATGATCTTATCTTCAGAAAAAGCAGGAAGTTTCTAAAGAAACTTCAGATAAGATCTCGGACAACAAAGACGATCTTATCAGGATATTTTACAATATTTTACAATATTGAGCATTAATAAATAAACACAAACATTATTTTAATACCCCTCCTAATGCTCAATCTATTCACTGCACCAAGATGCCCCCCCAATTTACAAACTTATCTCAGAATCGAGCGAATTTGCAGGAGAATACCGTCCGTGTCCGGTCCTCATAAACATACAAAGAATCGAATCGATCCAATTTTCAACCAGCTTCCCGAATGAAATGACAATGAGTTTCCACATGCTTGGTTCGCCATGGAAGACCGGATTTTGGCAAGCTCTGAGAACTCCCCGATTATCATCACGTATCAGCAGAGTCGGAATTTGCTTGAGATATTGCTATGGCCTGCAAGCATCCGCTGCCAAACCGCCTCACATGCCGCTATTGCTCCCCATACTGTCAATGGTGAGAGAGCCACGCTCGTCAGTTTTTACTAGTCCATGTGGATCGCGACTCGATCCCAATTGAACATATACCCGTGATGTTGATTTCCGGCTATCAACCGAACCTGCCCAATCTGAGTATGTGTAACCAGTGAGTCTAGGATCGTGACTCCTAGTGTAAAGTACATAATCAGAAGTGCCCTTCACATAACGCAACACACTTCGCTGCTACCCAATGATCAACCTTGGGGACTGTCATGAAGCGTGAAATGTAGCTCATTGTAAAACTCAAGTCGTCTAGTGTTAGTGATAGATGAGGCTGCCTACTAGTTGCTCCTAACAATGCTTCATCTTACCACAGTGAACTAATTTAGTCAGACAACTTAAGCCCTTTTCCATGGGTGTAGAGGGCAGTTTGTAACCCATTCGTAATCCTATCCGTAAGACTTCGAAAGCATACTTTGGACCGAGATAAAATGTCGCTCAATCGGGCCAAACCTCAACACCTAAACAATAATGCGTGAGGCCCAAGTCCGCTATGCGTTAAAAAGTTTTGCATAAGTCCCGCTGATCTCGGGGCATCAACAGCCGAACTGCCGTGAATGACTCAAGTCATCCACGACAACAAGCGTAATCTACACAAGGTTCTTGACATATAGGTTCGAAATGATGGACTCCCTTTGAAAGGTATGATTTGTGAGGTATGTACAATCTTTAATAAACAAGCCCGAGGAGCCTGCTTTAGGCCATAGAGTGCTTTGACCAGTCTACACACCTTCTGTTCTTGACCAACAACTTTGAAACCTGGAGGCTGCGTCATGTAGACCTCTTCCTTCAACTCATCATTGAGGAAAGCACTCTTAACGTCCATCTAATGGACTTTCCAACCAAATTGGGCTGCTAAGGCAAGGACGAGCCGTATGGTACTCATTTTGGCTGTAGGAGCAAAGGTCTCCTCGTAGTCAATGCCTTCTTTCTGTGAGAACCCCCGTGCAACCAGACGAGCTTTGTACTTGTCAAGGGTTCCATCAGCTTTGTACTTCACTTGTACACCCATTTGTAGTTAATGGGCTTCTTCCTTGGAGGAAGAAGACTGTAAAGGACCCAAGTGTGATTCTTCTAAGTCTTTGGTATTCCGCATTCCATCACTTTCCTACCTCAGTATCCCTTTGCCTCAACTGGAGGCTCATAGCCTATGGATGCTGGGCCATGAGAGCAAAAATTCACCGACCGCTTTGTCGTTTCTGTTTCGATGACCTACCCCTCAATGAGCTCTGCTATCATCAAACACGTAAGATCAACGTATAAGCCTAGCCTCAAATTACCGCAGGAAGCCAACACGTATGGAGCAGAGGAGCTGGAGCTAGTTGCTGTTCTGGAATAGGCTCAGCAGGGTGATTGTCACTATCATCCGGAGGAAACTTAGGTTGAGCATCATCAAAGACTGAGTCTTCGTCATCCCTCCCATCAGGTGAACCTAACGGAAGTCAGACGCTCATATCAGGAGCCGGCAAGGGCTGATCCTTTGAATGCTGAACAAGTGAGGAAAGGTGAAATGGTCCTCGTTCCTCATCAAAAACATCTCGACTGAAGATAAGACGATCAGTGTCTATATCAATCAGCCTGTATGCCTTGTGGTTGTCATTGTACCCTGTGAACATTAGTTTCTGGCTCTTGGAATCCAGCTTAGAGCGCTTGGCCTCTGGAATCCAAACATATGCAAGAG
>VDFB02146356.1:0-18522 GCA_007258455.2 Sequoia sempervirens | reverse complement strand
TAAAAATCGTCACCTTGATGAAAACCTGGAAAATAGGTGTCCTGGTGACACCAAAAAAATAAAAAAATCATGAAAATAGTAAAGAGAAAAATGATTCGTTCAATAGTGAAAACCTGGCAAACAGGCGCTTTGGACAAGTACTATGGTGAAACTCGCAACAAAAGTAATTCATGCGCGTTAATCAATCATGGCTCTGCCATCTACTGTCACCTTGTCTAAACTTGGCTTAGGATGAAAGGTATCTTTGCCACTATTTCGCAAATCGCCATCGCATCCTTCTCTACCTGTCATAGTGGATGAACAATTGACATCAGGTCCTGACGACTATCCGTCTAGCAAGTCAGCAACATCCTGTCTGCATTCCTTGCAAATTGCTAAGTCTTAAACCTGACTGGGGGCAAAATGTTTACCATGCAACTGCAGTGGATGTCGCTCAAAAAGACAAAAACATCATAAAATGTCCTGAAAAAAGACAAAAACATCATAAAATGTCCTGAAAAAAAAGAAAAAAACATCATAAAGTGTCCCGAAAGACAAAACATCAGCAATGTCCTAAAAAAGACAAACATCATAAAAAGTCCAAAAAGACAAAAACATGGCAAAAAGTCCTGAAAAAAGATCTAAAAATCTTAAAATGTCCTGAAGGAAACCAAACAAAGCATCAGACTGCTCGAAGCACACGAGCGCAGTGTTATCTCTTGTCAAAATCAATCAATCAGTCCATGTCATTGTCCGAACTACGTTGTCTCTGCGCAGTTGCTACGTAGGCAAGACTCATACTTGAGTCCCCGAGACATTAGGTCAGTCCTTTTAGGTTTGTCAAAATAAAATCATGACGCAATCTTGGATCATCAAGACAAAGTCATTGGTCATGTCGAACTACGAGGTCTCTGAGTATATGATGTAGGCAAGGCCATCTATCGATGAGCCCCGGAGGCCACACTAGGTCAGTCCATTAGGGTTCATGACACTACATTGGCACACACGTCAAAAAATATTCAATCATTTTCCACATAGGAAAACTCCTAAAACAGAGTAAAACAATCATTATATTCAGTATGACGATCTCATCAGCGCATCACTCATGTCATCGGGGCAATATCGGCATATCGTCAAACACAAGTCAAACTCGGTCAAAGCAATTCAAATCATTATAAACTAGTCAAACTGTCAAATTTTGGTTAAATCTTCAGATGAGTCCTTCTGAACAATAACCTCTGTCATTTACACCTTAGGATGTGTCCTTCCTAGGTTTCGTCATCGTCATTTCGGCATTTTGAGTGATCCTCTTGACATTTAAAAGATCACTCTTCCTGACATCAGTACTCTTCAGATGAGTCCTTTTGAAGAACTAACTCTGTCATTTATGCCTTCGGATGAGTCCTTCCTAGGCATCGACATTATTTCGAGGAACCCCTTACGACCATTAGGGATCAAATTCTCTCGACATCGGCATAATTCAGGATGTGTCCTTCCTGAATTCACCAAGTCTCGACATTTTTCAAGGCCATCAAAAATTTAAACATTCGGACATCTCGACATTATCAAACATGGCATCTTGGCATCAGAACAATGGATATCCAGACGCACTTGACAAACACTTGACAATTGTCTTTTCATCTTTTATCATGTTATTAGTTTTTCAACGAGATCCCACTAAGCAGGATTTAGAGAAGCAACGACGTAGCATGACAATTGACACGCATGACTACTAGCTTCTCAGCGAGGTCCTGATCCTGGGATTTAGAAAAGCAACGACATATCATGATAGAGACTTTATTTTTGTAGTTCGACAATCATGTCACTAGTTTCTCAAGGATGTCCTGGAAACAGGATTTAGAGAAGCAACGACGTTTCATGATCTGTCCTTGTCTTTTTCTGCTTGTGGGTGATTATGACAAAAGGACTGGGGCAATCACGCTCTTAGTATGAGTCATGATTATCCTTGTCTGTGACTGTTTTGTCTTACGTAATGGCACGACCTTGCATACCTTGATCTATGTCATATCATGGTGTTTGTTGACCATTACAACAGTTTTCCCAATGATGATTAAGAGCAATAAATATTAAAAGTCCTACAGTAAAGTTTTGAAGGATTTGGTCTAAGAATTAACATGCATGTTCATAGGGCTCATGTCTTCTCTTCTTCGATTTGGTCATCTTCTCTCATCAGTCTCGTCATCTTCTCTCGTCCATCCTACGATGATATCCTGTGACATCCAAAAACATAAGTGCATACATGCTCATATACATTGCATTAGGTCCATACATACATCATCCATGACATTAAATCATATACATAAGCACAAGCATTGCATTAACATAATCATTAGCATTGCATCTTTACATAAATACATCATGCACATTAACATAATCATATAAATAAGCATTGCATCATCATGGCATCAAAGATCACAAATAGACATCATAGTACATAAATGGCATTATAAATTAAACATCATACATCATACATAACATAATACATAAAGCATAGAAAATCACATAACACATGTAGGCCGCATCAAAACTGCATCATCATATAATATCATCTCAAAAATATACAATGTCACAGGATAGAGTCAACGGATATCCCAAAAATGGAGCTCGCAGGCTCAAACAATATAGTGTGTCACAATACAAATATGCCCTAGGGAAGGCTCTCATCATCTCCTCGGGGAGAAGAATGTGGCAGAGGCAACTCTGTCACGGGCGCTGAAACAAGGGATGGTCCTGTAGTGGCCTGTGTCTGTGAAGATGAGGGAACTGCGAGTGAAGGCATCATCGTGACAGTATAGCGCACCTGTGAGGTCACTGCGGCTAGACTCTGAGAGATAGAAGGATCTGTAACTGGTGGTTGTACCTGTCCTGACCTCTGCACTGAACCAATGGAACCCTGACTATGCCATGAATGGTGACTCAGAGTATGCCTGCGGGAGTGGTGTGACCTGTGACCCGAGGTGTGTCCTGTGGAAGTAGACCCTCCGACACTGGTATGGCTCCTGGTACCACTGCCACTACCTCGGGACGGCGCCCACGCTCGATCTCTGCCTGCAGGATCGGGACAAGGTAGGGATCCCGGCTACCTCGGGCGGCACTGCCGCTTTATAAAGTGTCTCAGATTACCTAATTCCAGCCACTTCCGCGAAGCCCCTTCGAGCCATGTCTCCTATCGGGTCCTGCAGCATAAGGCCGTGGAATCCCTATTCACCACCGCTGCCACATCCTCGCTATGATAACCGCCCGATCCCGGGCTTCTCTACCTGCTACCTCCAGAGTTGATCAGAAGACCTAACTCGTGCTGCCGGGCGTCTAATCTCTCACAATTCTCAAGCATCGATCTAAGCCGTGGTATCTCGACGCAACCCCAAGAAGATGTGATCTCCTCCTCCTCCACTATTTCCATACCATCTCAGAGTCTCGCTCATCCATGGCGCCGTCTCCTCATCGGGCCAATACTGGCCCAGCCTCCTCTTGTCTGTAGCTACCTCCTCCTCCTCCCCGCCCTGCTCCTCCATCTCCACCTCCGCATCCCGACATCCACCTCTCAACCTCCCTCCTCCGCATCTCTAACATCCATCCTCCGCCCTCAACCTACATCCTCCTCCTGTCTCTCCCCCTCCGCCTCCTCCTATCCCCTCACCTCTAGCTCCTCCTCCTGTCTCCCCTCGCCCTCTCCCTCCTTTCTAGGCTGCTCCTCACCCTCACCCCCCTCACCAACCTCTGGGATGGCATCTAATGCCACCCTCGCCACTCATGGGCGTACCCTCCGGACCTGTCTCTGCCCAGCATGCTGTCGCCTCTGCCCATCTCTGCCATCATCTCCTCCTCTACCTCCATCTCTGCCTCCGTCTCCTCCCCTGCCTCCATCCCCGCCTCCGTCTCCACCCCGCCTCCATCTCCACCCCGCCTCCCGCCATTCCCCTCCCTCTCCATCCCCGCTTTTGCCTCGCCTCGCCTCCCCACTCCAGCTCGCGGCACCTGGGCGAATGATCGGGATCACCATTAACCCTGTGCCGTCTGCCAGATCCGCCACGGCACTGCCCTCATGCGGCTCGCACCATAGGTCATAAGCTGGCGTCGTACCTGGATCCGCTACTTCGCCTCTCCAACCCCAGGCCTGGGCCACTAGCCCATCTATCTGCTGTGTTGCAAAGGCCACTGGGATGGCCGGCCCCTATGCATACTCTCGGGAAGATCTGGCATACTCTGCCATCCCCACGGGCACATCCTGCTGCTCGCCGAACTGTCTCAACACACGCTGCGGCAGGTACATCTCAATGATCAAGGACGTCTGCACTGTCCTGCCAATAAGGTATATGTACTGTCTGCAGAAGCTCAGATGCTCATCCTCATCATCCCATGCCTCACAATCCCTGTATGGCCTCCAGATGAACGTCACCATGGTATCAATCTGATGCCGCCACCATCCTGTCTCGCCCATGTGGGTCTGCTGTAATGCGCTAGCATAATAGTAGGAGTAAGGCATCCCCGCGGCTAGTTGCGGTCTGTCAATGGGAGGGCAGAATATGGCAATGTGCTCCCATGCCTAGATCATCATAAGGGTGGTCCCATAGGAGATACTCTCTCCTCTCCTGTACAGGACGTCGTGAAGCTGGTGATATAGCATCCCTAGCAGGCAAGGACCCCACGCATAAATTGTCCTGTCTCGCCTCATGCCGACCAGGACATCACCCCAACCAATCGGAAATCCATGTCCTCGTCGGTCAGGAACCAAAATGCCAGCAATCAAAGTCGCCAGGAATGCATCGAAGCGCCCATAGTGCTCTGCTAGGAAATCCCAATGGATCTCATAACCCTAAATGCCGAGTCCAGCACCCTGATCCTGGTAATACGCACAGAAAGTCTGCTCACCATGACGTGGATCGTACACAATCCGCTCCCCTCGAATAGGAATCTAGAGAATATGGTAGACGTCCTCCAAGGTAATGGTAGCCTCACCTGTCAGCAGGTGGAAGGAACAGGTCTCGGAATGCCATCACTCGCACAGCGCCGTCAACAAACCCCTGTTCGCCCAAATGGCGGGCATGAATGCAACATAGAATAAGCCTAGTCTCATCAATCGTCGCTGCTCTCGCGGGCCCAACTGATCGGCAAACTGAAAGGTGGTCGGTCTGCTCTCTCTAGTATAAATAGGGGCAAGCTGCCTCTGCAAAAAGATGAACAATGCATTAGCACCTTTTCGGACATCCGTAATCATCAGGAAGGCATCTAAGGTCAGGAAAATATCAAAACAAGTTTTATTAAGAAAACAGGCAAGCGCGTCGCAAATAAGCAATTGCATCGCGAAAATACGACTACGTCGTTATACATATCAAATGCGTCAGGACATGTCAATTGCATCGCTATATGACATTTGCGTCACGAAAATGTGCGGATGCATCGCAACATTGCGAATGTGGCACGGAATTACAATTGTGACATTCAAATGATCAGTTGTGTTGCGACATAACGATTGCGGCACTTTAGCGGTCAAATGCGACTCGGTAAGTCACTTGCGTCGCACGAATTATCAAATGCGGCGCAAACCGCCGGTGCAGCCCGTTTATGTGATGCGCTTGCGTCGCGATGCATCAGATGCGTCGAACGCGAAAGAAATTACGACTTACGCGAACGCATATGCGTCGCGGCGCATTCGTTGACTACCCTAGAAAGCATGAAAAAACACATAAAATGATAAAATGACAAAGTAAGCTTAGGGTACATACTGCCGGCTCTGAGCCCTCTGGCCGTCTAAAGGTCCTCACGATCTCTCTGCGGTGCTCCGACACCGGAATAACCATCCTCATCACGCTTTCGCTCTAAGCTCTCAAGTTTTGCAAAGTGAATAGTAAAAGTGAATTGACTTTAACCCCTTTGTCAACCTATTTATAAGGTCAAAATGACATTTTTCAACCACGGTCAATACTGGAGGCTCATTTAAACACCTTTGACTTCCCCGTAAGTTGCTTTAAACATGTCAGAATCAGAAACCGACTGCACCGTTGTTTTTCTAGGTATCAAATTGATTTATCGGGACCCTTTGCAAATTTTTCTCACGAATCTAAAATTTAAAAATTTCCCAGGGGGCAAGGATATCCAGACCTTCACCGGGGCATATTCTGACTTGTTTTTTCTTTGTCACAATGTGGTGTTACATTAAGGACAAAGGAGGTAGCAAATGTAGACATCCTTAAAATGACCTATAGGCCCTAGTTTCCATTTTTACCACTTTCGCCCCAAAGATAATTAATTAAGTCATTTAATTATGTCCTTTGGTCCACATTCGACTATTGATTAAATAATTCATAATTATTTAATTAATTCATGTTATTTTGTTCCTCATGATTATTAAATAAATAAATTTTATTTATTTATCTAATACGTCATTAATTATCTAAGTCTTCCTTTAATTAAATAAATTTCCTAATTTATTTAATTCCCCTTTGTCATTTGTTTCTCCTTGATTATTAAATAAATAAATGTTATTTATTTATCTAATACATCATTAATTATCTAGGTCCTCCTTTAATTAAATAAATTTCAATTCTTATTTTAATCCCTCCTTTTGTCATTTATTCTCCTCTTGATTATTAAATAAATAAATGCTATTTATTTTATCTAATACGCCATTAATTACCTTAGGTTCCTTTCCTTTAATTAAATAAATTTCTAATTTTATTTAATTCCCCTTTGTCATTTATTTCTTCTTGATTATTAAATAAATAAATTTTATTTATTTAATTACGTCACTAATTAAGTCCCCGTCTTTTAAAATTAAATAGATTCTAATTTATTTAATCTTTGTCCATTTCCCACTATAATTAAATAATTATTTTAATTATTTAATTATTCATTAGCCTCTTCTCTCATCAAATTAAATAAATTTTTATATTTAATTTAGCCCACTCTCTTGAATTTTGAATTAAATCATCATTTAATTCAAAATAATTCCTTTTGTCACATTCCTCTATATTTAAATAATATCTTTATTATTTAAATTATTCACTGGTCACCTGGAGTAAATAAATTTTATTATTTAATTTCTCCAGCAACCTCTTTGTCCGTGCCAATCTTATCTCTTGACATCTCATTTAATTTCAGCCCTTGATTGAATTATTTTATAATTCAATCTCAACCCTTCATCCTTATCATTGCCCTAATTTTGACCTAACCCTATTTCACACTGCAATATTCAATCTTGACCATTGATTCTAGGGTATTTGTCATCTTCTCATCCTGGCCACACATTCAAAATTGCAGTTTTTATAAAATGGCAATTTTGTTCTCATTTGTCTCTCTCATGCTCATTCTGTCAACTTAGGTTATTATTATTGTCATTTGCAGTCATTGTCATCTTAGTTTATTGTGAGGTCATTTCTTTTATATAAATCCTTCAACACTTGCATAGGGCTTTGTCATTAGTCTAGGTGCTCATTTGAAATCTGAGGGCATCTCTATTTACTGCAAGCTAGGAGGTGTAACAAAGGTGAAGCATGGAAGATGAAGATTTATGGTAACATTGTTCCTTTTATTTTCATATTGATTTTCCTTTGTGCTTTGTTACTTCAATGGATTTGAATGTTATTGTGCTAACCCTCTAACTATTCTGAGATTTTCCCTTGATTACAGTATCTACATTAGAACCACCAAGTGGTTCGACATGATCATAAACCTTCAAAATTCCTAAAAATCAAAAAAATCAAAAAATCAAGAAAATAGTAAAGAGAAAAATCATCCTCCAAGAAAAACCACTTCAATGGCACTTTAGACAAGTACCATAATGAAAACCTAGAAAATAGGCGTCATGTGTAGAGTTGAGCATCTATGTGCACTATTTCAAGTGGAAGCATCTCATTCCCTTCATAATAAATCTAACATTCTATCCATTTTACCCAAAATAAATCCATCCATCCAACCCATTTTCATCCATCTTCCAAATTGTCTTGATCTTGACAAAGGTTAGATGTATACTTCAATCTTGCTTATAGAAAAATATTGACATGGGTCATTATCATTGATCTTATCCTATCCTATGCATTACCATATCTTGAGTGATTTAGCATTATCCAAATGACAGTCCTCTATCTAAACATGTTATCCTATCGAAAGATAATCCTTGGCATTCTTTGAATACCAATCTATCCATATTCCATCCATCTATTCATGCATCCACCCATGGCATTCCAAACATTGCTAGTCACTTGGGGTAGGTATTTGATCTTGATTTTGAATAACTCTTGATCCATGTCCAAAATCTCATAATATGACATCAACATTATGATCTAGGTATTATTTACATTGAAAAAATCCAAAAACATTTAAAAACTCAGAAAACCCTAAATAATTGCAAAATCTTAAAAATTCAAAAAACATTTGAAAATGTGAAGATCAAAACATTTGCAAAACATTCATAAACCCAAAAAAAACATCAAATATCTATATAAAATCCTAAGCATCCTCAAATAGCTTGAAAACTCAAAACATTCAAATAATCTCATAAAAATCCAAAAAAATGACCTCAAAACATTCCAAAACATTGAAATATTGGAAAAAAACCATCCATCACATTTCACTTTCACCCGCAATAAATTTTCATCCCTAATAAATTGATCGGAAATTTCACCCTTTGGTAACACAAATAGAAATAAGGACAACAATTAGTGGAATGCAAACCTTAAATGCAAAAATCTTGAGTCTTGATCATGGTTGACCATGTTAGTTAAAATTTATATCAACAATCTATATAATAGTTAGTATTATTTAGTTAATCAACATAAAAATAACATGTCCTATGGATATATCTTTCCTACAATGGACATCATCATTGGAAATTACCCTAAACAACATCCTTTGGCAAGAGATATGAATAACATTGACTATTTGATTCATTTGACCTTTTTTTATGTTTTATCTTATTGGTTCATTCCTATGATCTCTTGATGATATCTACAAAATGATTTAGAGAGAAAGGAATGGGGCATTGATCATTGCTTTCATTTGTTGTGATTGGATATTCTTGTAAAATGACCTTGGAAAATACTTTCCTTGCATGTTCAGGGATAGTCTCAAGTAAAATAATGGCTCAGACATATCAGGTTCTTCATAGCTTTTTTTTTTTACTCTACTTTGATGACTTTGTTCTTTCACATAATAAAAAAAGGTTTATGTATGTCAAGTATGAACAAGGATATTCCTATCTATTTGTAAAGTTAAATTCCATGCATTAAATACAATGTCATCCTATTTTTTAATACCTTGGTGCATTGTGTCTATTTTCTATATCAAACTTAAGGAATGCTATGATGAATTCACCCTAATCTAAAAAGAAAATTGATATCATATTATCCTATCCCATCTCACTATCCAATAAAATCTTGAATGATCATAGGTTTGTTCGAATCCTGAATCAATATCAATACAATTCTAATCAATATCCATCTCATTCTTCTACTTCTCATTCTTCCATCTTGTTCCATCTCATTCTATCTTTACCATACTAAAATTTCTATCCAAGTATCGAATCTGAGTGATACACATCAAAATATACAAGAGGCTACCCATAGCCAATGAATGTCTATAAACCATACAAAATCTATCTACAATGAATATTTGTGCTTTCTAAGTGTTATCTTTCATCCTTTAATCAACAAAACCACTCCCTCATAATTTTATCATGATCTCAACCTGCAAATCAAATTTTTTGCTCGATCTCTTAAGGGGGCAGCAAACCAACATTTATTCTTCCACTAGGTCACAATGGGGCATCCAAAAAAAGCAAGAATTTTTTTCATTATTGATTTGAGCAACATCATTAGTCCAAGCGCTCAAAAGATGTAAAATAGGGGGATGGGATGAATGGGTTCACCAAAAAGACCTATTTTCCTTATTTCATTCAAAATGTAAGCTATAAAATATAAATGAAGAACAGTAATCAAATCTGATAGAAACAATAATCAAAAGGTAGATCTAGAAAGGGGAAAACAATGTGTACCTTTCACCAAAAGTCACCTTTTGAAGCTCACTAAGGACTCATTCTCCCTATGGCGAATGGGTCCTGGCTAGGATTTTTGAAAAATTCTTTATGGGTTCTCTTCTGCCAAGTTTGCACTCCTAGATTCCAAATGTTCACTATCAAATAGCCATAAATAAATTATGTAGAGGAGTTTCCTTGATTTGAAAACTTTTCTTGCGACTATAACAACTTTGAAAATTTCTTAAATTTTTCTCTTCAAATGATCTTCAACCTAAAATCTACAATCACACATCAAAGAGAGAAAAATGTAGTTTGTTAGGGAATGGGGGTTTAAACCTCATTTTGGTAATTAAACCTTATAATGAAACAATGAAACATGAAGGAATGAAATAATGAAACATGAAGGAATGAAACAATGAAACATGAAGGAATGAAACAATGAAATATGAAGAAATGAAATAATGAAACCTTATTTGAAACCTTGGATTACAAATCTACAAACTAGCATGAAGTGGCCTCAATGAATGTAGATCTTGATCAGGAAACTTGATGTGAAATAATGCCTTGAATGCTTGATTAGATATTGAACATTGCAATACCACATTAGCTCAAACAACATGCATAATGCAATAAATCTTTGACATGATGATGGAATCTTGATTGCTACAATAATCTTCTACAAATTTTCCCTCGAATTCCTTAAAAATTCTCTTGAAATGCTCTTGATCTCATTAAGTTTCTATTAGTACATGAACACTTAAAAATCTAGATGAAACTAAGTGAAATAACCTTGTATTTATAGATATATTAACATTAATTCCTGAAATTCAAATATCAAAAGCTGATAGTGAATTATAGATTTGAAATCATTAAAATACCACAAAAAACATATTTAAAAGGGGGTTCCTAGGTCTAAGTGAGGACCCATTCTCCATAGGGCATGTTGGTTCCCAAAATTGTAGATTGCAAACACTAAGAGTATGCCAAGCTCTATGGTCATGTTCAACAATGTTTTGGCCAACAAATGACATCAACCAATATGGTTTAGAACTCCCTACACTTTAGGTTCTACCAAACCTAGGTGGGTGTACCTTTGACAATTAAGCAGATTATGAATTTAAAGATTGTGTGTAGTCTTTAAATTTGATTATCTATTCCACACTGGAATTTAAATATAAAGTAGATGCAAAACTAACAGCTATTCCTACTCCTAATGTTTGAAATTTGAATGAGTGAATTAGGTTTTTATGAAGTATCATTTTATAATGGGTATGACAGTGCTTTCTATCTACTTTGGGCAATAGAGTCAAGATGTGTATGATAGATGTGTCCTCCCTCTTGGCTTGACTCAAATTATTTGGCACTTTTTCAGATGTTTATACCTTGTATAAATGTGCAAGGTTATCAATTACCAAGCTCTTCTTACAAATCCAAATGATATCTTCCCAAGCTATTGTGACTGTTTGAAAGGATTTTAATTCTTGCTTGAAGGAAACTAGTTAAGATGATTTATTTAAGAGGATTTTAATTATGGGAAGAAACAAATTAAAAGGAATTTAATTCTTTCTTGCAGAAACCAATCAAAATAGATCATGCAAAGGCAACAAATGTGTCTTGAAAAATCAAATATATGCTTGATATAATGATTTAAATAACTAGGAAAAACCACTTTGGAGAAAACAAAGATAAAATATATGAATCAATATCAACAAATAATTGAACACCAAAATGTTGGCCACCAAATTAAAACTTCTTCTCTATTGATTTGCTTCTGAAATTTATACAAATCATATCATAAATCTTCTTTCATATTTCGAAAATGATGTTTTGTTAATTCCCCTATTCTACCCTACTAATGTAACTGATCTAACTGATCTCTTTTATTTTGATTTTATCCTTCATATATACTTTGTATTTCAAGGGTTATGACCCTTCATTCATTCCAGTGCAACCTCTTGCAACTAAAATAATTAATTTTCTATTTCATTTTTGCATCCCGTAAATTAGTTTTAATTATTATCAGTATTCCTCTTTTTCCAGCAATTTCACTTTGCATTTTCACCCAAAATATATCCTTTGGGTAAAAAATAATCACCCGTTCCAAGATTTTATTTCCGGTTAACTCCCAAGATAAAAATGTTTTACTTCTAAGTGGAAACATTTTGCGATTGCATTTTACATTATTAACAAAATAATATGCCCTAAATTAACATTAAATTCATGATGATTATTTTAATAAAACTTTACTTTGTACTTTTTCAATTCATGCACTTTATGTTTTCATTCCATCAGAATGAAGGAATGAATGAAGGGTCATAACCCTTGAAAATACAAAGTATATATGAAGGATAAAATAAAAATAATTAATTTTCTATTTCATTTTTGCATCCCGTAAATTAGTTTTAATGATTATCATTATTCCTCTTTTTCCAGCAATTTCACTTTGCATTTTCACCCAAAATATATCCTTTGGGTAAAAAATAATCACCTGTTCCAATATTTTATTTCCGGTTAACTCCCAAGATAAAAATGTTTTACTTCTGAGTGGAAACATTTTGTGATTGCATTTTACATTATTAACAAAATAATATGCCCAGAAGTAACATTGAATTCATGGTGATTATTTTAATAAAACTTTACTTTGTACTTTATGCAATTCATGCACTTTATGTTTTCGTTCCATCAGAGGGACTTAAACTTACTCTAAAATTCCACAGTCTCTTCAATTTGTTTTGTGCAAAATTATTTTATCAGAGGGATTAAAAACAACTTCCACCGATATGTACCAGTATTCCTAATAATATTAATTGACAATTTATAAAGTTTTATTGTATACCTCCCAACATTTATCTTTTTTCCCTATCGAAGAGACTAAAAAATTGTCACTCCAATATTAAAATGTCCCTTCGGTGTTTTTTCTACAACACCGCATGGTCTTTAGGGTTTAGTGTTGGTGTTTTTGCAGTGATGCTTCACGCCTTGTAGACTTTTTTCAACTAGCTTCATTCATTTTTTACATACACAGAATCAATCTCAATGGTGGTCGAGGTAGTGGATGAAAGGGTTTTCTTCTTCCTCTCATATGAATTTCTCAATCTTCACAGATCCCACACATTGCCTTATACTTTCTCTTGAGTTCTTGGACAAAGTGATTAATCATTCCATTGCAAAAACCTTCTCTAGACCCAAAAGGGTATTGCACCAAGACTCTTTGATGGATCCACCCCAAATCCTCCATTCATTTGCATCATTTATTGAGTATCACCTAGGGGATTTTCTTCTCTTAGGTTCAAGCTAAATAGTCCTCTGAGACCAAAGAGGTTCAAGAAGTATCATGAACAACTGCTCACATAGCTAATATCCACTTTGCTCAAATCAATTCCATCTTGTAGCATAGAGCAATAACGATGAGTTAATGGAAAAGGCATATTTGATTTTAGGACATGTAAAAGTCCATTTTCCTCATTATTGTAGCATGTGCACAAAGGCACTTCCTTGGGATTAATCCATAAAAAAAATCAATTTCCCTTGATGCACTAGGTAGACATTTTTTGAATGATCTCTTTCAGATGACTTTGGATTCAATTCTCTAATTATGGTATTGCTTTGGAATGCCTCATCCCTTGTGTCTTTGAAGTATTCTTTAAATCCTAGTAGAACAACGTTGTCTCAGTCAAAATAGGAAAATAAAGCATTACAAATATATGAAACATTATATTGCACATTAGTTTTCTCATTCAAAGTGGCTTCACATGTATCATCAAACCTTTGGTATGCAAATGATTGAGTATAGTTTTTAGAAACAAGCTCATATTTCTCTTCAACAAAAAGCTAAAAGATAACACCTGTGACAAGCTTACTATTGGTTTTTTCATTTATAGCACATATGCTAAATATATCTCTCTTTTATATCTAATATGACAGTTGGCCTTCTATATCCTCAATGATTAACAAAAGGTTGCAAATCATCTTCCTTTTGGGGTTTGTTTCTAGCATTGTCATTTACATGATTTGGAGATTGTTGATTAGCATCATCCTTACACGTTACTTGACCAACAAATAAAGAATCATTTTGACCATAATTTGATTTACTTTTATCATGTGTTTCTTTATGTAGACTAGTGAAGCTATTTGGGAAAAAAAATCAAGTTTTTGAACTATTTCCAATTACTCTATTCTTGGAAAAAAGCATCCAAAATAAAATTACTAGAATTATCTAACTTGTAGTTGATTTCTATTGTTTGTCAAATCCTTCCTACACTATTATCTAGATTATCCTCAATGACATTTTTAGAAAAAATGTTTGTGCTAAACTCTTCTTGTTGAGGAGATTTCCCATCCTGATATGCATTTAGTTTTGGATCTTTGACTTTAGAATGATGCCCTTGTGCCTTTATTTCCCTCATGCCTTACTTTGTACATTTGGCCCTCAGATTTCTCTATAAAACTATCCAGCTACTCCCTTCCTATATTCTCATTTTCATTTCCTTGATACCCTTTATTGGCCTTTAGGAAAAAAAATATTTTGTCCAGTCTCTTGTGCTTCATTTTTGTTCAAAACAATCTGATCCTTGGATGTGAGGTTGATCATTCTATGAGATTCAGATTTGAAGCTACCCTTTCACCCTTTGACTATCACTACATTCATGACTCTTTGTACCTGTACTCATATTATAATTCGTGGTGACTATTTTTTGTGGGTGCTAGATCATTTCCCTTTTGAATTACAACACTGTGATCCTAGACTATCACAGTGACTTCCAATGTTGAATTTAACTCTATAAGAAACTATCCATATCCAAAGATTATTTCAGAGTTTTTAAATACTTCTTCATATCTTGACATATTTTTACCAAAGAATGCACATTCTTTGCTATATATTTCAAAAAATCATCCATAGTCTTCCTCAATGTGGACTCCCTTTTAGGCATCTTGAATTGTTTAGATTGGGATTACCTTGGTTAAAGTAATCATTATAGCCTTGGTTGCTTGCTATGTGACTAGGATGCTCTCTTATTTAAGGAAATGGGGAGCCTTTGATGTTGAGCAACAAAATATGATAGAAGTAACCTATACTTTTCCACATGAAATGGGCTTGTTGTGAATGTCTTAGATAACTTTTACATGAGTCAAGAGTAGAAATGATGTGACAGTCACATACTACATTTTGCTTGCATAATTTCTTGGAATATTTTTCTCCTTCTCTCCCTTGAAGATCTTATTTGAAAAGGTCATTTTTGACACTACAAGTTGTGACCAAAATAGGTCAGGTAGCCTCCAAAATCACCTTGGAAAACTAATCAAACATTCTCTCAGAGCCATGAAAATACACTAACATGTAGATAAATGATATGAGAGCATGGTTTCCAAATATATTTGCATGAATTAATTAGGGTTGCAAAATATAAATGTTCAAAGTAGCTCACTTGGTTGTTTATGAAACTGCACCTGAAAAATCATTTGAAACTCACTAACTTGCCATTTTGAAAAAATACTAGATCTCTTTTTGGGAGGTTGCCACTTGGGGAATTAGTCCATTTAGGTCTAATAAAAATTTTTGCAAAAGTTTTTTTCACCAACCCTCTTCCTTCACAAAATATCAAGTGTCAAAGTTGACCCCTCTAGAACTTTATGGAAATGCAGTTATCAAAACTATGTAAAATCTCATTTGCTTTTGACTTTGAAAAAATATCAAACAAGATGTTGGGGCTTTGAAAATTAGCATGAAAGTATATTAACATAGGGAAATTTTGATACACCAATTGGTTTGTTATGAAGATTACCCAACCCATAAATATTGGCCTCCAAAGTTGACCTCCCTAGTAGATTTCATAATATGTAGACAACATATTTTTCCAAAACCCTTCAACTTGGCACTTCAAAAGCTTGTCAAATTAGATCATAGGGACCTGAAACTAGGTGGAAACACTTACATATGATAGATAAATTTATTTGCAAAGTGGTTTGGAATAAGAGTGAATAGGTCACAAGTTGTGATTTTTCAAAATAGGCCACTAGGGCATATTTTACAACTATATTTCTAAGTGTTGCGGTCCTTCTTTCTCATCACGGGAACCTTAATTATTGCCAAAATTTGAAGGAAATTTTAGGCTCCAACAAGGTGAATGGGTCCTAGGCCACTTACCCAGGACACACATTGCTCAGTGTTAAACATTATGTTAAATTAGGGTCCTAGGTCTAAATGAGGACCCATTCGCCCTATGACGAATGGGTCCTAGGTCATTTACCTAGGACACATATCTTCCAAAGTTAAGTGTTGGGTAATGACATTTATGAATGTCTAGTTTTATCCCTCAAAATTTGTATTTAATTAGGCTGGATTTGAAAATTGAAAAGGTCCAATTAGAAAAATCAACTCCTAATTGAATAATTTAAGTCCCTAGACAGTGGAAAACACACCAACTTACAACACCGCAATTAAGTCCATTTTGTATTTAGAAGGCCCTAATGAATATAGAAAAATGACATAAACATTCAAATTTGGTATAATTAAGCCTATTTATTTCAGATGCTGAAATTATTCATATTATGTGAAAAAGGGATACTTTTCCTGGCTAATTATATTTGTCCCCATTTTGAAATAGAGGACATCCATGTCAGCCCCAACAAGCAAAGTAGAGCATCAAGACAATTCTGTGTATGTACCACAAAAGATAAACAATTATGTTACAATCAAAGACTAGGGGAAGATCAAGCCTGGGATCTGGATCGGGATGTGGAACATATCTGTCATATCACTTTTTGCATGTGATCACTTTAAGTTGTAGAAACCGCTATCCTTTAATTAGGTGAGTATCCCAAAAGGTGGAAAATGAAATGCAGTTAGGCTCCATACCAGAGTAGGTATCAAAGCTATCCTCCCAGCAACTTCAAATACAAAGCCACAAAAGACAAGGCAGCATCCACAAAAGGTGTGTTATGCTAGGTGGCCTTGACTGCCCAGATGCCCAAGCTTCATAGGGCTTAACAAGCTACATTATGTTAAACACATATGAACAATAATGCTAGTAAAAAAAATTGTTCAAAGGGATTTTTCTTAGTTTGTGTGAGTTCTTCTTCTTAGGGAACATCATGCCTAATGTCTCCAAGAGAGGACAAGTCAAGAGTAAAAGATCCACAAGTTAGGGAATGTAGCGTGTCACACTACCACTTAATGGAAAGTTGTACGCTAAGAAATATCACACTCTTGGAGGACATCAAACCCAATGACACCACCAAGAAAAGGATGCATCACAAGAAGAAATAAAATTTCACAATAAAACATGAGAAATGTCAAAAGATATTATCAATGTATGCCCCCACTTTAAAGTGGTTGCTAACACCATTACTATGAGTAATTGCTTTAAGTAGCCAATGTTAAATCCTAAGACATGAGAGCTTCCTCAGAAAGCCCTATGCTAGGTTATATGTTTCTGAAATAAAGCTATATCATGAAAAAGGAAAGAGGGGTTGCCCCAAAAATACATAAGGGATCTGTGGATTTAGGGTCAGTATATCTTTACTACAATGTTGTCATAGAGCTTGGAAATGTCATCATTCCCCAAATACTAATAGAACTAGAAGAATGAGACAAGGAAAGTGAAAATAAAGAAAAATCCTTTTGGGTCAACATGGAAGAGACGTAAATGTCTCGACACCTTGCGTCATCCCCAAAAGGAAAATAGAAGACAAGTGAATTTAAGGATAAAATGTTTACGACATATACAAGAATGTAGATACAAATAGAGGAATGCACATGAAGAGAGAGAGATACATTAAACGAAATAGTACGGGGGATCACATTATGCACATGCAATAACATAAAGAAACATGAAAAAGAAAAAAATAAAAATACTAGTAAGGCACATGTGAGTCAACCTATAGTAGGTTGTTTGCATCCCGATCTTGTTTGGTGTATACAAAAGGAAGAAAAATAGCCAAAGCGACAATATCAAGTTCCGAACTAGGACACAGACCAAGTTCAACACTCTTTTGAGGATTTTGTCATTCAAGCTCATAGAAGAGGAGAACAATGAATTCAACTCATTATGCACTTGTTCACCAATCTTTGCAATATCCATATCATCATCTAAATTAATCACAACAAGAGGTATAATGACAATATCCATAGAATTTTTTTCATGTTTACATTGTGGTGAGGTCGAAGAGACATCATGCCTTGTGGGAGATAAGTTTGGATTTTTACTTTGTATGTTACTCTTTTCTTCTTTAGTTTGTAACATACAAGCAATAGCACAACGTTTATGCCTACACTCTCTAACATTTCAATTTCTTCTCAATCTATTGTCAATTTTTGATTGTGTAGGAGTGGGTTTTAAAACCATAGGTTTATTTTCTTCCCTTAGGGGAGGAATGGAAGGAACCATAGGAGGTTGTTCAAACACTTTCTCTTTGGCTTTGTAAACTTGTTTGATTTTAGAAGGTGCAACAATTTTTTTTTGATTTTCTCGTGGTCTCTTAGATGAAATGGTAGGAGGATTTGTAATAGGTTGCTCTTGGATATTTGAAAGGTCTTTTGGTTCAATCAT
>VDFB02146351.1:0-23287 GCA_007258455.2 Sequoia sempervirens | reverse complement strand
ACTAAAGGGGACAGATATTGATTTAGAAAACGATACTCCACTTCACTTTATGTAGCTTTGAAAAAGAAACAAAAAAAAGTGATTGTAATCATATCATGACAACCATATTTTGATAATATGTAAAAACTCTAAAGAATGATTATTATATGTTGTAATGAATGAATGAATATGTTAATTAATGAATGTTATATATGTTATTAATGGATGAATGAATGAATGTTATATGTTATTAATGGATGAATCAATGATTAATGTTATATGATTGGGTATGGAATTGAGAGGATGTGAGGGGGCGGGGAGCCAAATGAGCTCAATCACAATGGTTGGCCTTGTTAAGTAGAGAATATTAAACTATACTCAAAACAAAGAGAAGCTCAATAAGGTAATGCACTTTTCAATATAAGAAATGCATCATTTGAAGCATCAAACCAATATGCAGTCTGTATGTATGATCAGTCGTCAGTCTCCGCAATGGTACATTTCCACGAATATATAATATATATATTTTTTTTAAATTTTGCTTCTTCGTCACAATTTCGACGATAACAACCGACGAATCAACAGAAAGCCTCGACGAAGTTTCTATAGCTGCGATGACTAGTTCGTCGAACATTCGACGAACTTCTAGTGTTCTTCCGACGCTACTACTTTCCTATTTCGTCGCATATTCGACGAACTTTTGGTGTTCTTTCGATGCTACTAATTTTGTATTTCGTCGCTATTTCGACAAAATTTCCATGTTTCCACACTAAATGTTTTCCCATTTCGTCGAGCCGACGACGAACTTCTGGTGCAGTTCGTCGGTGGATAAACAAAGTTTTCGTCGATATTCTGACAAAATCCCGACGTATGTCACGATGCTGCTGACCGACGATTCTTCGCCGTTATTTCGACGTTTAATTTTTCGTCGGCCTTGCGACGAAAAAACAGCGACGGAAAAATTTTCGCCATTGCGTCGCTCTTCCGAAAGAGATTTGTCGAACGACCAACGAACGACCGTCGGAAAATGGTGTCAAATCCTGTAGTGATAGGTTGGGTAGGAGAAACAATCATGGATTTAGGAATATTGCTAAGAGATAATTATGCTATGTGATTTTCCTTGAACTTTTGATAGGATTGGAAAAAGAAGTCTTCACAAGGCTTCATAGGTTCCATAGGTCCAAGCCAAAATAATTCCAATGAAAAGTTTCCATGGGAAGACAAAGGATTAAAACCACTATGATGTATAGTAATAATTTCATTTCCAAATGGAAATTTCAAGCATTTATGAACTATCGATGAGGCAACATCCATGGAGCATAGCCATGGATAGTCAAACTTCACATGTAATTGATCTAACATTGGGATGATGGAGAATGAGACATCTAATTTTTTTGGTCCAACTTTTAATGGGAGAGTGATTAAACCTATCATAGGGGGAGGAAAACCATAATGCATTTTGATCTGTGCTTTCAATTGTTCATAGTAATCTTTGTAAAGTTCATGCAAAAATAAGAATTTCTCAGTGATCACATTCTCTACACATATAAGATCAATTAATATCCCAATTGTAGGCTTGTCATTGATTCTTTCAGCTATGTAAAGAGGCCTATCGGGTGCATGTTTAAGTATACCACTATGTGAGAAAGAAATGTCCATAGAAAAGTTGGTTTTGCCCTTACGAGGTTTAACATTAATGAATCATGTTGGGTTCACCAAAATGAAATGATGGGAAAAGGGGGGAATGATTAAATGGGGTGTCCTTGGTCCTTCATACAAAGAACTTAGGAACTAATGGTGCCCCTCTTCCCAAATTTCATTGGAACTAAGAGATTGCAAGGTGTAGAGATTGACTTTCAACCCTAGGGTGAGCCAATTAGACTCAAATCTCTAGTTTCTTTAGGATAATAGAATTTGGATTAAATGGAAATGATTTGATGCAACTAAACATAATGAACAATATGACCTAGATGATGAAATATAATTTCTCGAAGCTACAGAAATCAAATTGATAGTTTGTAGGAAGATCAAAGAAGGGTCTAGACACATGAACCTGGTATTAAAATTTGGTTCTGAGCACTTCTAGAGGATAGGTTCACCCTAGGGTGAATGGGTCTTGGTTAGGGTGTCCAGAAAAAGATTTGAAATTCCTCTGATGTTGGATTTGGGCTTTAGTTTGGCACAAGTCCCATTGTCAAAAATTCAAAAATAAAATAATAAAATTTGCAATTGAGTTTTTATAGCTTGACAACCATGGCAACAACTTATGCAATTTTGAAAAATTGCTCTTTGAGATCCTTTCAATCCTTCTTTCACATGTAATCTGCACATACAAAGAGAGGAAAAATTGTTTGTTTTGAATAGTGGTTTATCTTAGTCAAACCCAATGTTTGGTAATTAAACCTTGATAGAATGATAATGACAATTAATAAATGGAAGGAATGATGAATTCTACTTTTTTGCTACAACTCACCAAACCTTTATTGGCTTCCATTAGAGGATTCAAGGTCAAGCACATCACTCCAAGAAATTAGATCTTACTTTTCTTGATTTGTTGGATACTTGAATGCTTGGATGGTTTAGGATCAACAATGCATATTAGCCTTCATAAGATGAACACACATATGCTTGAACATGATGATAGGATCTTGAATGTTGCAAAAAATGAATGGAAAATCTACTCTTGAATGATCTTGACAATAATATTTGCTCATATGAAATCTCCCAAAAGTGTGTTAGATTTGAATTGATAAAAAGACTATGTATCTATAGGTGTTTATCTAATTTTCCAAAAATTAGATTCCACAAGCCAAAAATTGCATGTGAAATTTGAATCATTAACATACCACCAAAAACATTAAAATTTGGGAACTAAGACCTAAGGAGGACCCATTCGCCCTTAGACGAATGGGTCCTGGCCCAAAATTCCAAAACACATTCATTTCGAGGTGATTAAAATATTAATTTTATATAGGTTTCCCTTTTGGAAAATGAGAAAAATAAGGCTTTGGAATGCATAATTTGCAAAATTAAAAGCTTAATTAAGTCCAATTAATTAAGGGACCCAAACAAAGTGTGAAATTGTAAAGGTATACATTTCCTACACTACAACCATAAATAGTGAGTCCCCCCAAAAACTGTCTACCTTCACTAGAAACACCTTTAATGTAACACTATTCACCTATCATGCCCATAATTTGACAAAGGAAAAAACACAACTTTTTTTTTTTGACTACTAATGTGCTCACCATGCCTATCATGGTGAGCTACCATGTTCATTGAATGACAACGCTCGTGCAATGTTTTCACCAATACATCGTGTTAGAGTAATAAGTTATTATGGTTAATTAATTATATCATATTGATTAATTAATTAAGTCACTTATTCCTTTAGTTGCTTAAGCTAAACTTAGGCACATTAATAATTGATTAATTATTAAGTGTGCACACTATGGTTTCATTTAGGGTTTCCCTTTTAGGGTTTCTTGATCTCCTTCATAAGGATTGATCTCTTTGTAATAATTGATTATCTTAATGCATTTTTACTTTGAGGTTTACATAACATCTTCTTTGGTTCTGCATGTCTTTTGCATGTGACAGGTATCCCTTTTCATGTAGGTGATCTTGGATTCTAACATGGTATCAGAGCTCCAAACCTGCAGCTGCCTGTTCGTGATCTGAAGATATGGCCTTTCAGTGAGTTTCTAATGCAAGGGTTTCCACAGGCATCTTTTTTGCAAGATCTGGGGGTAGCTGGTTTTTTGGGACACTTTGGGCTCAAACGGACACTGCCATCACGTTTGCAGCGGCCAAAAACCCCAAGAACGCCTGTCGTTTCGTCAATTTTGGTGCAATTGTTTGTGAGGAAAATTTTTTTTGCCCATATAACCCCGTACGGCCGTCTGCACATAGATCGAGGTATTATTAAAAAAAAATTCGTCAAAAATTATATTTTTTCCTCCATAGTTTTTTTTTTTAAATCATTGAAAAAAAAATATTAAACAGCTTTTAAAAAGTTGTGGCGAATTATTTTAAAGGGTCGGATTCATTCTAGGGTACCGTAGTACCTTGCCATGGCAGGGCCTGCGGGACCCTCCCGTACCCTCCACCTTACCGACGGTGGTGTATTGTACCGTCGGCAGCTTGTTCTGCAACCACCGGCGGCTTCTCTCTATGCCCGGCAGCTCACTCTGTGTTTCCAGCTGCAACGACAATCAACCGCCGATTCTTTGCTCACTAGCAATCCACAAAACACCGGTGGCATCTTTGAAGATTCCGTCAGAATCTCCATTTTTCGGTGGCAATTAAACCTCAGGGAATATTCCCTGCTAAAGAGCATATTTCGGGAAGGCCAAAGAGAATATTCTAGCAGACAACGAATAAAAAGGCACCTGTCATTTTTTTCGGCAGGGGCAATTTTTTCTCTAACAGCCAGATGGCCGTCAAATTTAACACAATGAAGTGATGACATCACCTGGCCGTATGACATCTCTATGCCCCTCCTAGCCCTAATTTTTTTCCTAAAGGAGCAGTTTTTTTCTTTTGGTCATAACTTGGGCATATGGTATTGAAATCGGGCAAACGAGATATCGCCGGAAAGCTGGTTCTGAGTACTTTCCTGTAGTATAGTTTATTTTACATTATTTTTCTATTTTACTGCATTTATTACTGTTTGAAGTCAGATGTTTATTTTGGACTTCCGAGCTCATAACTTTTTGCCACGATCTCTGATTTTCGCTATCTTTGCGGCGTTGGAAAGGTATTGAGGAGCTCTATGTTGTTGTCTATGCACTTTTTCTATATTTGTCCCAGGTTGATCGGTTAGTTCAGATTTGGCCCGATGGGTTGTTTGGAGATTACTTGGAGTTTTTGGCAGTTGGGAGGGTGCATCTTACATCTTTGCACTTCGTTTTCAGTAATACATCATTCAAGAATTGCTTGTTGCTTCATAGATTCTAGGGTTGTTCCCATTTGGAGTTTTCGAGTGTTTTGTGGCATCAGGTCTGATGTTGCTTTATCATGATTCATTGAGTCAATCAGTGACTCTCATCTGGTTTCAGTAGTAAACAGAAGAATCTTTCCTTGCTTGCTAGTATCAGGTTCCAGTGTTACTCTACAGTGATCTTCCAGTGCTTCTTGCAGCAGTCATCTCATTGTAGGGGGGTTTTGTCCCACTGGGTTTTTCCTTCTCCACCTCATTCTTGCATTTGTAAATGGGTACCTGATCAGGCCTAGTTGTCGGGACCCATCTTTGCTTTCATGCATCTAATTCTAGTGTTTTAGCTTCTTCCTAAGTTCATCTTAAGGGGGGGTGTTAGAGTAATAAGTTATTATGCTTAATTAATTATATCATATTGATTAATTAATTAAGTCACTTATTCCTTTAGTTGCTTAAGCTAAACTTAGGCACATTAATAATTGATTAATTATTAAGTGTGCACACTAGGGTTTCATTTAGGGTTTCCCTTTTAGGGTTTCTTGATCTCCTTCATAAGGATTGATCTCTTTGTAATAATTGATTCTCTTAATGCATTTTTACTTTGAGGTTTACAGAACATCTTCTTTGGTTCTGCATGTCTTTTGCATGTGACAGGTATCCCTTTGCATGCAGGTGATCTTGGATTCTAACACATCACACTAGGGAGGGAACTGGAAATGTGCTCAAGTGTATAATCATGCACACATCATTCTTCGAGCATTGATTGGATACCTAGATAGATGTAGGTACCAGCCTTTGAGATAATGTGGGATAACATTCCAATTCATGTTTCATTCACTTTAGTATCCTTCCAATTATTTGAACAGATCCCCAAATAGAAGTCATTTTCCCTATTTCGCTTTTTACTCGTAACCACCTTAGCTAATATGAGCTAACTCTAAAATGCCAATAATTAATATAAAGAATTATGACTTATGACATCATAGACATTTATTTAAATCTATATAAAATACATCTATATACATATAATTATCCATAAGTTCAAATTTATAGAAAATATCAATAATATAGTGGTAACTTAGAGCCATACTTATTTATTTCCCACATATAAAGCATTTAAATAAGATTGTATATAATTAAATAAAACTACAAGTTTCATGGCTTCATCTCACTTCTTATAATTATATAACTAAAATATGATCTAGAAGCATTAGACAATCTCTAATTGTACTCTTACCACCGTTACTCCCACTTTTTCATTCTTGAAATTTAATCTTTCAAGAAGACATTTAATTGATGATTTAATTAATTCAATTCATTTCAAATTCTAGCTTGATCTAGGAAATGACATGTTATATGATTGGTATAGTTATAATAGTTCAGAAATATGTCCAATATTAGTTTGTAACATAAGGACTAACCAATTTACGTATTTCTCTTTTCAAGGACACAAGAGCATTAATAAGGTAAACTACAACTACACAATTCTCACACATTATTATATGTGCATATAGAATACCCATATACCAATAAGCAATCTCTTATTTTTATAATGATATAGCAAAATATTAATATACCTATTTAACTCACACACATGATGTTCATACCATATCTGCATTAAAACCCCATACATGTGAATCCTACTTAAATATAACTTTTAATATGACTATTGATTAATTGTATCTATGAATTGTATGATACTTAACAATAAATTTTCCACTTACCATTAACATAGGCTTTTCTCAAACCCTCATAACTGAATATAAGATCTATAATAATTAATTTAAACAAAACACAAAAATATCTTTAAATCAAAAGTGAGGATGGGAATCAATCAATTTCTAACTATGACATCTAAGGGGGGATATTTAATTATAGAAATTGCTCTAAATTAAAAATGATGTTTACATGTCGTAGATTTATCTAGGCTTATCAACTAATAATAAGGTTGAAAGAAAAATATGTATAGATTCGTGAGTAAATGTTAAATTTATTTAGTGTCAGGTAGAAATCAATTTAAAGGAGAATATTAAAACTAGCATATATTTATTATTATTAATAATATATATAAAAAACACCAAGAGATATCCTTCTCGAGGCGTCTATTGTACTTTTATGTGACTAATTCATTATAAAATAGATTCCTTGAGAAGGATATCTATCGGTGTTTTTTATATATATTATTAATAATAATATATATATATGCTAGTAGCATTCATAGCGCAAGATGGAAGAAAAAAATATTAGGGTTACACTTACGGTTAGGGTTATAGTTAGGTAAGGGTTAAGGTTATGATTAGGGTTAGAAATAGAATTAGGATTAAGATTAGTAAGGGTTAAGGTTAGGGTTAGGGTTAGAAATAGAATTAGGATTGAGATTAGACATAGAATTAGAATTTGGATTGGAGTTATCATGACAATTATGGTTAAGGTTAGGATTAAAGAAAGTATTAGGATCAACAATAGGGTTTACGTTAGAGATAAAATTAGAGTTAACATTGGTATTAGGGTTATAATTAGAGTTAGGGTTAGGGTTCAAATTAGGGTTAGGGTTAGAGTTAGGGTTAGGGTTGTAATTAGACTTTGAGTTTAGGGTTAGGGTTAGAATTAGAGATAGAATATGAGTGAGGGTTAGGGCTAGCATTTGAATAAGAGATATGGTTGTGGATAAGGTTAGTTAGGGTTGGGGATGAGAATAGGGTTAGGATTAGAGATAGATTTAGAGTTGGGGTTGGGGTTAGAAATAGTGATAGTGTTAGAATGAATTAGGGTTTCAGAATTAGGGTAAGGATTAGAGATAGATTTAGAGTTGGGGTTAGGGTTAGAAATAGTGACTCAAAACCTTATTTGAACCCCAATTGTAACCCTAACCTCAAGCTTAATTATAGAACACTAACTCAAAACCTAACCCTAATTGTAACCTTAAGTGAACACTAAGACTAGTTGAATTGTAACCTTAATCCTAATTTAATCATAAACCTAATTCAACCCTAGCCCTAACACTGCCCCTAATCCAAATTGTACCCTAACCCTAATCATAATAGTAACCCTAATTGAACAAAAAAATGCCTAACCCTAATTAAACCCTAACTTTAATCCTAATAGAACCCTACTCCAAATTGTATCGTCACCATAATTGAATTGTTACCCTAGTTAGACCATAACCCTAATTGTAAATCTTAATTGAATTGTAACTGTAATTGAACCCTAACCCTAACTGTAGCCCAAACCCTTATCATAATTTAATCATAAACCTAATTATGCCCTAACCATAACCCTAATTTAAACCTACATATTCAAACATTTGTGAGATGTATTTATTTAATATTTCTTATTCATTTATATTTAAAATATTTGATTTTCCTTTTTTATTGATTGATCTTTTTCATCAAATCTCTCATTTATCTTTGATTTTTCTTTGTGCGATTAAATATTTTTATTTATTTGATCTTTTAATTAGGGTTAGGATTAGATTTATATTTTATCTTTAATTTATTTATCTGATCTCTTAATTTATCTATGGTAAATATTTTCAAATCTTTGTCATATCTTTTAATTAAGGTTAGGATTAGATTTATCTTTTATCTTTGATTTATTTATATTTGATATTTTTTATTTATCTTTTAGTTACGATTAGGGTTAAGGTTAGAATTGGGATTAGGGTTAAGGTTAGGATTACAAATAGATTTACGATTAGGGGTAGGGTTATGGTTAGAGATAGAATTAGGGTTATGATAAGGATTAATAATAGGATTAGGGCTAGAGTTAGGGTTAGGGTTAGAGATAAAATAAGGATTATCATTTGGGTTAGAGTTAGGGTTAGAGTCATGTATAATTAGGGTTTGGGTTAGGGTTGGAGATACAATTAGGGTTAGTAATTAGGGTTAGGGTTAGGTTTAGTCTTAGGGTTAGAGATGGAATAAGGATTAGTCTTAAGGTTACAATTAAGAGTTACAAATGTTATATTTTTATATGTTACGATTATGGTTTTAATTATGGTTACCACTGGCA
Organism: Sequoia sempervirens; assembly: GCA_007258455.2. NCBI lineage: Eukaryota > Viridiplantae > Streptophyta > Pinopsida > Cupressales > Cupressaceae > Sequoia > Sequoia sempervirens. The sequence continues at coordinate 14,358 of VDFB02146351.1, read as the reverse complement.
CTAGGGTTAAAATTAGAGTTAGGGTGAAATTTAGGGTTAGGGTTAGTGTTAGAGATAGATTTAGGGTTAGGGTTAGGGTTAGAGTTGAGGATAGGGTTAGTTATAGAATTAGGATGGGTCAGAAATAGTGTTAGTATTAGGGTTGGGGTTAGGGTTATTAGTTAGAATAAATGTTAGATTTAGAATTACGAATAGTGTTAGGGCTAGAGATAAAATTAGATTTAGGGTTTAAGTTTTTTTTATTGTGAGTGTTAGGGTTATAATTAGAGTAAAATTTAGGGTTAGGGTTGGTGTCGTTATGAGTGTTAGGGTTAGTACTATTGTAATTGTTAGGGTTAGTGTTATTGTGAGTGTTAAGGTTAGTTAAATGTTGTGAGTGTTATGGTTAGGGTTAGAATTAGAGTTAGGGTTAGGATTAGAGTTACAATTAGAATACGTGTTAATTATAGAATTATGGTGGGTTAAAAATAGTGTTACTGTCAAGGTTAGGGTTAGGGTTATAATTATAACTATAGTTAGTTATAGAATTAGGGTTAGTGTTATGAACAAAGAAATAATTATAATTAGGGTTCGAGTTAGAATTATTACGAGTGTTTTTTTTTTGGCTAGATAAAAAGCTGGGTAGGGCCAGCACCCATCTATATTAAAATATCAGAGATGAAATAGTTAAAATGGTAATATACCAGCACATCGCAAGAACCTCTATGACTGCTTACTACTACTGCCAGTTACAAACAAGTTGGTAGACTACGAAGAAGAGACCCCCCAAAGCAGTAACAACTACTGCCAACCATTCCAAGAAGGCGAGATTCAATCATAAGCATTACATTCCAAGTGCTCCCAACGTCAGACCACCTTATTTTCCATGAAGAGCTTTCTTTGACAGCTCATCTGCCAATGCATTCCCTTCTCGATAAATATGGCTAATTTTAAAATCTTCCAAATCATCAATTAATGTCCTTATACTAGCCAACCATCTGTTAATCTTCCAATTAGGGGTTGAGTTTTGGCGAATGGAATTTACAATGATCAATGAATCTCCCTCCAGATGTATCTTCTTCGCTCCGAGCTCCTTTCCCAACTCTAGACCTCTCAATGCCGCTCTGACCTCTGCAATGTTATTTGTTGCTACACCAATGTATTCCTTGCGTTCAACAATGATTAATCCTTGCTCATTCCATGCAACACAACCAATCCCACTTGGTCCCGGGTTTCCACTGGAAGCACCGTCAAAATTTATCTTAATCCAACCTAGGTTTGGTGATGTCCACTTGATTCCCTTTTGAGGATCCACCAACTGTTCTGATCTTCTTGATCCCATTAGCTTTGGGACCACCAGCCCTACAAAATTTTTGGTCAACTCACTGTCCCAATTCGTAAAGACATTATTTTTCACATTAGAGGATCTAACTGCAGAGTTCACTACTTCTACAATAGAGGTTTCAATATTCTTGGCTAGCAGCTCCCTTGGCATCCCCAATTCCTTGAAGATTATGTGGTTCCTTTCGTTCTAGATTTCCCAGATTACTATTGAGGGGGCTATCTGCCAAATACATCCAAATAAGTCTTGTTTCTTGATGACAGGCTAGCTAACGAACCAGTCCACCAACTCCTAAGGAAGGGGGCACAAAAGGTTTAACTTGGCTCGAATGAAGTTCCAACAAAACCCTGCATATGGATAGGCCAACAAGAGGTGGTTCACGTCTTCCTCATGATTCTTGCAGAGAGGGCATCTCCCCGAACCACTAATCCAAAATTTGGCCAGGTGGTCTTGTGTTAGAATCTTTTTCTGAATTGCCAGCCAAGAAAAGACTTCGGCCTTGGGCATACCAAATTTACCCCACAGAAGTTTTTTCGGCCAATGTTTGTCATCCTCAATTGCTTCCCTTATCCTATATCCAATCTTCACTTTGTATTCCCCATCCATCAAAGCGCACCACCTAATCCTATATTCTTCTCCTATAGCCGTCCATGTTCTGTATTTCAGTATGTCTTCCAAAATCACCTTTTGAGCTTGGGGGGCATTTAACTCTAACAATGATTTCCACTTCCATCTCAATTGACCATTCTCAACTGCGAACGAACCATAGTTACAGATTTCCTTTCCCCAGACATGATTTGTCTCTCTACAAATATCCTCCAAATGTGGAAGAGACTTGAGGGCCGGATGTCCCTCCCAAGAGTCCTCCCAAAACACTACCTTTCTACCATTGTTTATTTCCCATGTGATATGTTTGGTAATAATGTCTCTGCATTCTAAGATAAAATTCCAAATTTCTGAGCCCCTTGGGGGATTCTAGATGGTGAATATTCTAACTACATCATCCGTGTCAAGATATTTCTTTCTCAGAATCTGAACCCACCGTTGGTCCCCTTTGCAATAAATATACCAAACAAGCTTTGCACCCATTGCCAAGTTCATTAGGTGTAATTGTTTCACCCCAGCCCCTTTCGCTCCTTGTGGTTTACATATCTTGTCCCAAGCCAACAATGGGAGATTCTGAGAGTCACTTGAGCCATTCCACAAAAATCTCCTCATGAGCTGAATCGGACCTTCTTCAGTAGCTTTGGGTAATTTCATGCAAGACATTGAATAAACCGGAATGGCAGAGAGGACAAATTTTATCATCATGACTCGACTGGCCGAGGTGAGCCATTTCCCCTTCCAGCTCCCCAATTTCTTCATGCAGTTGTTTAGTACTGATTCCCAATAACTTACCTTATTTACCCCTGCAAACAAGGGCATCCCTAGAAACTTACCAGGAAAGTTGGCAATTTTCAATCCTAGAATTCTTGCTAAAACCCTTTAAAGACTCGGCTGGACATTGAGGAAGAAGACTTCGAATTTGTGCCAGTTGATGCTCTGACCTAAGGCCAACCCATACTCATTCAACAATTTATTGATGCACCTGGCCTCCACCCTGGTAGCAGCCCCAAATAATAAAGTATCATCTACAAATTGATTGTGTGTTGATTTGTCTATCCCCGAGGCAACTTCTATACCCTTCCACTTACCTTCATCCCTCATATGTGATATACTTCTACCGAGTGCTTCTGCCATGATGATGAAAAGAAAGGGTGATAGGGGATCACCCTGTCTGATTCCCCTTGAAGATTCAAAGAAAACTTGTGCTGCACCATTTACTAATACCAAGAATTTGGGAGAATTGATGCATCCAGTGACCCATTCCACCCACTCATGTTGAAAACCAAACTTCTTCAACACCTCCAACAGGAATTTCCGATTCACCATATCATACGCCTTAAGAATATCTAGTTTGATGATCATACTGGGAGCTCTAATTTTTATTGTAGTATGAATAGTTTCATGTGCCACAATAATACCTTCGAATATGGATCCATCTGGGGAGAAACCGCTTTGCTCCTTCGAGATAATTTTCTTAAGAACCTTCTTGAGCCGATTAGCAATAATCTTTGTTATTATTTTATAAATTGTGTTACAAAGAGAGATTGGTCTGTAATCTCCAAAGTTCTGCGGATCTTTCTTCTTGGGAATGAGTGCAATGAATGTGTGGTTGAAGGCCCCAAGCACCGTGGCCTTTTTCCTTGATTCCTCAACAACTCGATGCACGTCCTTACCAATGATGTCCCAGAAGGCTTGAAAGAATTTGGCCGTGAAGCCATTGAGTCCAGGGACTTTATCAACTCCAAGCTGAAAGGTAGCAGCCCTTACTTCCTCTAGGTTGATCAGCTGGTAGAGCCTCAGATTGTCCTCTCCATTGATCAAGGATGGGATCCGGTCCAAGAAATCCTCTCTTTCCCTTCTATTATCCACCGCAACCTGGTTGAGAATTGTTTGGAAATACTGGACTGCTGCCTGATTCACTTCTTCTATGGATTGTGGTCTCGAACCATCCTCCTTTGTGCCTTCGGTGATGCTTTTCTTGACCCTATTCATAATTTCCATTCTGTGGAAAAACCTAGTGTTCTTGTCCCCTTCTTTCAGCCATACTTCCCTAGATTGCTGCCTCCAAAAGGTCTCTTCCTTGGTCATGATCTCTTTCAGCTCTTCTTTGAGTTTTAATTCCAGCTCATAATCAGTCCCATCCATTCCACTCTGAATCACTTTTTCATTTAGCCTGGAAAGTTCTCCTTCAATCCAATCTTTCTCCTTTAATATATTGCCAAACTTCTCCTTGTTCCAGTCCTTCAATTTATTTTTGATATGTGCTAGTTTTTTTCTGAGTGTGTACATACAGGTATGGTTTCCCCCTCCCACTTCCTTCCACCATATTTCCATCAGATCAATCAATGATGGGTCCCTGAGCCACATGTTCTTGAACTTGAAAGGGATGCCACCTTTGGGTACCTCGGGCTTTATATATAACTGAACCGGGAAGTGGTCTGATCCAGAGAAGGGTAGAATGCTTGCTTCAAAAGAGTCTGCTTTTGGTCCCCAATTCCCACCTAGGAAGAATCTGTCCAACTTTTCTGCTATATGGGTGAAGCCTTTTCTCCAGTTAGTCCATGTATACTTACCATCCTTAGTTTGCATTTCCCTTAGCCCCCACTCCTCCACAAAATCTTGGAAGTCCAATTGTACCCTTGACAAAGTTTGAGAGCCCCCTGCTTCTCAGAGTTATCCAGAGTGGCATTGAAGTCTCCACCTAAGATAACTTGTATCCCATCTTGCATCTGCAGCCAGGCCCTAATCTCTTGCCACAACTCCCTTTTAGCATTGGTCAATGTTGGTCTTTATACATTAACAATTAGCAGAAACTTATTTTGACTGAGGATCCTACATCTAACCGCCATCTAGTTATGTTTCTCCACTACCACATTGCATTGTACAAGTACAGGATTCCACAACACTCCTAATCCTCCTGAGGCCCCAATAGACTCCACAAATGTTCCTTCCCACTGTTTCCAGCTTCTCATTTTTGTTTGGATTTCATCTTTTTCCCATTTAGTTTCCTGCAACAAGACTAACTCTGTCTTACTTTGGTCTATTTGATGCTTAACTAAGCGCCACTTGCTAGGGGCGTTTAAGCCCCTAGCGTTCCATGTAATTAGCTTCATGCCTCCTCGGGAAGGACAATCTCCTTCCCGTTTCTAAGTTTTCTCTGACCCTTGGCACTGGCTGCAATTTCTAATTTGGCTTTGTTGGATTTGGGACCCCTCTTTTTCTTTGGTGCTAGGTTTGGATTTTTCAACTTCGATTGTGATTGCTCAATTGTTCTTTCCTCAAGGATGCATGTTTGGTCTATCTTAGGACACATTTCTTCTTCAAATTATGGATCATCATCTTCCAGCTCCTCCATATCATAGGTTGGGTTAGGCTCTGTAGCTTCAGTAAGAGCCCTTGGGGTTTCATTCTTGATTCCTACATCCTAGTGTCGATTGAGGTGATGCACCAACTCCAGTTGTAAGTCCAAATCATTGTCAGGCAACTGGTCTTCAAGCACCTCCTTTATCTTTTCCTTATCCTGTGTTACTGTCCACACTTCTTTAACCATCACCTGCTTGTTGCTTTGCCCCCCTGGGGTTTTTGTTGTTTCCTTATCCATCATGTCACCTCCCGAGGCCCCCATGACATCACCCGAACATCCCTTATTGGAGTTGGCTACCTCCTCTCCACACATTTCTGTCACAGTTAAGTACCTACCAACTACCGTGTTGCCCTCCTCCCATGATTTCCGGTCCATCACCAAGCATTCCACCATAGGGTCATTCTCCTGCTGATTGATTGCCTTTGAGTTAATTTCCTGTTCTGGATGAGCTTCCACTTCGCCCTCCCTATAAAGTTTCTGGGTGAATTTGTTTGCTCTATCAGCCCACACCACCCCATTGCATTCCAAATTTTCGTGTGAAATTGATTTGCACAGGGGGCACAGAGACATCTGGTCTTCTCTTTCGATCTTTAAAATGTGTGGCCCCATGTTGGTGGGGATCTCAATTTTTGAGGGAAGATTTTGGGGTAGAGAAATCCCCAAGCACATTCTAATGTAAGCTCCCTTGCATCTGTCAATTAGAATCTCATCTATAGATCTCAGAGTGCCTAAGCTATTCCCCACTGATTTCATGAGACCCAGTTCCCAAAATTCTGAAGGTATGTCATATATTCTTATCCACACCGGTCCCTCCTATAGAATATGTTCCCATGGGTTGAAATTTGGATACCAGTCAACCAAATGGATGCCAACACTTTTCCAGTAGTGCGGTTCACTTTGGAGGGCGTTCCATTTCTCCTCTAGTGTCGGGAAGATAACTAAAAAGTAGTCATTTGCAAGGGCCCCGATTTGAATCCTATCACCCCATTTCTCAAAGCACCAATTTTTGATCTCTCCAGCTCTACTCTTGCCGCCTCCCCATTTAATGAACAACCCTAATTGTTTTAACTTGTCTGTTTCATCTTTGATTTTTTGCATTTTGATTGGAATATGGAGCGGTGGGTTAGGGTTTCTAGCCTTACCCGATTTCTCCTTATATCCATTTGGATCCTCACCTTTCTCTTCCCAAGCCTGATTCGCTCGATTCCTTTCCTTTGTTTCATCGCTTACAATCTTGTTGACACGCCAATTGCCTGTCTCTGCCCATCCATTTGATTTATTATACCAAAACCTGCCATTCCGTCGATTTCCCAAAACCCTACCTCGGTCCATAGATTGTTCTTTGCCAGGATTTCTAGGAGCCTCCATTTGAAGCCTATGGAAACCTCGAGGGTGCAACCAGGGTAACTCCAATGGCTTATTCTTCCCATGGTATTTTCTAGCATACCTTCCTTTGTTCCCGACAGGTCCTCCCCCTTTCTCTCTGTAGTAGGGGTGACATTTGTCCACCCAAGATCTGTTTGCGAACACCCATTGTGGGTTGTACCTCCCAACTCTCGACGCCTGTGCACGGCTTCCTTTGAACTCTCGCTTCCCATTGTTCCAACTCTGCTCCTGCTCCTTGCGCGCCATTATTACGAGTGTTAGAGTTAGGGTTAGAGTTAGAATTAGGTTTAGGATTACAATTAGCGTTAGTTTTAGAATTAGGTTAGGGCTAAGATTTAATTCCAAGCTCATGCTTAATTATAATCCTAACCCTTATCCTACTTCTAAAGCTAAACCTAACTATATCCCTATTTATAATTCTAACCCTATTCATAATCCTAACTCTAATGGAAACTTCAATTCTAAATATATATTAAACCTTAACCCAAACCCTAATTGAAACCTAACTCTAACCGAACTTTAGCCTTAATTGTAATTGAATCCTAATACTAACCCCAGTTGAACCCTAACCCTAATCGAATATAAACCCTAACCATAATTGTAGTTGAATCCCAATTGAATGTTAAATCTTACTATAATTGTAACCCTAACCCTAATTCTAATTGAATTCTAACCCCAAATATAACCCTAAGCTTTATCTTAGAACTCTAACCCTAATTGAAAACTAATTGAATCCTAACCCTAACCCTACTTAAATCTTAACCATAATTAAAGCCCAACCCTAACAATAATTAATCCCCTAACCCACCCTAACCTTGATCTCGATTTGTAACTCCTAACCTTAACCCTAACCCTAATAGAAAGCCAACTCTAACTCTAACCCTAATTGGACGTGAACCCTAACCCCAAGATTTATCTTACAACCCTAACTCTAGCCCTAGCGCTGTTAAAATTTAAACCTAATTAAAATCTAACCATAATTGAACTCAAAGCATAACACAAATCATAATTTAATCCTAACCCAAACACTAAGCTTTATTTTAGAACCCTAACCCTGAGCTTTATTTTAGAATTTTAACCCTAATTTAACCCTAACCCTAACCTTCACCTTATCGTTAAGCCAAATATTTATCCTAGAATCATTATTGAATTGTAATTGAATTCTAGTCTTAATCATAAACCTAACCCTAACCCTAGAACTAAATTATAACCCAAATCCTATCAGTTCTTTCTAACCTTGACCATAGGTATAGCCCTAATTCTAGTTCCAACTATAACCAAAATTTTAATTATTTATAATTTTAATTCTAACACTAACCTTAATTATAATGTTAAACCTAATTTTAATTGTAGTACTAATTGAACCCTAATCCTAACCCTAATTAAAACCTAACCCTAGCTAAACCCTTACCCTAACCTAACATTAACCCTAACCTTAACGCTAATGTGCCTAACCCTAATTGAGTCCTAACCCTAGTTGAGTCCTAACCCTAACCCCAACCCTAACCCTAACCCTAACCTTTACCCCATGCTTTATCCTATAAACCTAAGTGTAATTGAACCCTACCCTAAACCTAATTGTAACCTTAATCTAACCCTAGTCACCCTAACCCTAACTCCAAACTTTATCTTAAAATTCTAATTAAACGTTAACCCTAATTAAATCTTAATCATAACCATGAGCCAATTTTAAATAATAATAAATACAAAAATAATGTTATATAAATTATTTTTTAATTATAAGATAAAGTTAAGTGTAAATGTAATTCTTAATTACATTATTTTTTAAAGGTCTAAGATTTAAATTTTCTTTTTCAAATGTTTTCAATTTTTTAAAAAATATTGAATATTTTTTGTGTAATAGTAAATTGAACAATTGTTTTCCATTCCTTTATTATTTTATTTTTCTAGGTAAATTGTTAAAAAATAAAATTACAATGACATAAAAGAATGTTTTTCTTTTTTAAGGATTTTCAATATTTTTTAATTTTAAGTATATCAATTTAGAACAATAGTAAATTTAAGAAAGTTCTTCTTTCATACTTAACTTTTTTTTTATTGTTTTTGATTGGAAAAGATTACTTAAATATATTTATATGAAAAATCAAGAGATATCTCCTTTTTTTTAAAATCAATGTAAATAAGATTTAAAAAATAATTTTACTCTATGTAAGTGTGAATAAAATTTCTTAAAGAAAATAGTCATGCAAAAGAAGGCTTATCCAAATATGTAAACAATTATACATGAAAATTGCACTCAAATCAACATACAAGTATTTATTAAATATCATTTTAATGACTATAAAATTCAATGCAATTATTTTTTATGAAAATATAAGTACTTTAAACTATAAAATTAAAATACATAACAATCCATAAACTATTTAAATTAGATTTAAAAATATAAACATTATTTTTTATGAAAGATATGAACATTATAAACATTAATTTTGATGAAAAATATGAACATTAATTTTGATGAAATTTTATTAAAAAAACTGCTGTGTATATCATGTAATATACATATAAACCAAGACTTACACTCATTTCAACAGTTCTTCAATAAGAGACTATATACATATTGGGAATAAATATGTAAATAATGCTATGTTAGATATTGATGGGATAATATCGATATCCTCACAATTTAAGGTCTTATTTTTCAATTTCATTTGCAGAACTTCATAGAAGGAATTTGTAAGATTGAAAGAAAAACATATAATAGTATGATAACACAAAAACTAAACAAACCATCAAATTTAAACACCAGGAGCTGGCTGAGTATGCATAAGGCCTGGTCAGTTTTGGGGAAAGCTAAACAATACAAATTAATAATTCGAAGATACATCAGCCAAAATTAATTAAAAAAAAACCTCCCCTAACTGTGAGAAAATTACAAGTTATTATAAAATTTACCAAGACCATGAATTAAAGTTTATATTGAACAAATTTCAATCTTAACCAGTCATTTATTGACTTAAATATTGACAGTCATACTGCAATCATGCCACGAAAAGCTAAATTAATGTACCAGATATATTGACAGGTCTGAATTGCTTTTCAAACTTAAAAAAGACTTGAAATTTGCTGAAAATTTGGAATGAAATAAAACAACCATACCATATTCCATTCTTGTTTGATAAAAATATTGAACAATCATTTAAACGCTAACACTCTTTGGGAAATTTTGTCAAACTGTTCACTCTTCTTCTTCCCTATCGCACCTCATATTTAACAAAGCCTGTTCTTGCAAATACATAATCACGCTAAAAGTGCAATAGGTTTGTGCTTCCAGGAAACTCAATACTTCAGAAAGGAAATCACGCTACAATCCTATTGAATCTTAATAAACTGAAAAAATAGAGCTATAAACTGAAGAAATGGAGCTATTTGCATGCAGTTCAGATCGACCAAAGTCAAGCTCATGGAAGATAAATGGCGTAGCCTATCAACTCGATAACTCGCGGCCCCTGGGAGGTTTCCTACACAGATTGAAGTTTTGGGAATCTCGGTCTGATTCACAAGAATCTGTGTACGGGGGGAACTTGGACGCTTTTACAAACAAAGAAATCGATAAAAGAAAAGCGGTCCATATAAGTGCGATAAGCAGAATGGTTAAATGTTATTTTGCAAAGAATAAGCAAGGGAACACAGTTGCTAATGCTTAGGTATCCTTTACACCTTGATAACAGATTGTGACCTATTCTTACCATGCTAAGAACTTTTCATCCCCATATCCATTTCAACAACGACATGAGGTGAGGAGCAGATCTGACAAGACTGGAATGTCCCACCGTCATGTACTTAAAAGTCAATACTTTCTGCTCTAGTTCTCGCCATTACGATGAGCTGAAGGGAGAATGTACTACTGTTACCATCCCCATCTCTGTTCCCATGAGTGGAAAACACAAAGGGATTCTTAAAGAGATGTAAGCTTGCGCCTGCTATCTTTCATATCCACCTCCTCATCAAAACCATCAAACTATTTTAGTATAGACGAATGCAAAATAATGAACCAGTCTAAGCATGCGAATCGATCACCAAAACAGAGGATTATGTATAGCACAGGAGCTAAATAAATTTTAGTATAGACTGGAATAAAATCTATTAATCAATATGACATACCTAGATATATTCTGAATAGGGCTTCGATCTGCAATGGATGAGATTGCCTTCCGTTCTGCAATGGATGAGATCCCTTCTGTTCTACTATTCTACTTCGGTCTGCAAGTGAGTCATCAAATTTGTTTCATATCACAAACTCTTCGAAACGGAAACCGTTGCTGCTCACGAATTCTTGTTTCTCAGAAATAAGTGAAGATAGAAATGCATGAATAGAGCATGGTTTAATATCAGACCTGACGCATAATTTCAGAAGCATTAAATCAGACGTTACACAAACTCATTAATAAATTGATGCGAATATCTGACGATTTATTTATTAGACATTACTTTATTTATCAGTCATTACATATAACACATCAAAAATATATCTGAGGCTTCATTCCCATCGTGACAGCCAGCAAGGACGGCAATTTTAAGGTGATTTGTTTTTGTTGACGGAGGTTTTTTCTGCCATTGTAGAACGCCTCTCGGCGTAAAAATAATATAAAAGCAATTAGTGGGACGTTGGGTGCTGCTGTTCCCACTTATCCCATCTGGGTTTAGATTATAATTGTAACTCATTTTAAAAAGGTTAAGCAAGGAAAATCTACCCACTTGAATTAATAACCAAGATGAAAGTGTTTACTAGCAGTTTCTTTATCCACCTCCTTGGCAAACGAAATGTGGCGCTACCCAGAATGCATAGGCACTACCAAAAACGTGCATATGCAAGATGAATAATCACAAAAAAAGAAGACTACCTAATCGAGCCATGAAGAAACCCTAAGGGTGTGACTGCTACTTTTATTCCTTCAACAAAGGAGATGGCAACGGCTACAGGGAGGGAGATTAAGGGGGTAATTCTTTTGATATTTTCATCACCAGGCCAGTGGTGGATCGAGCCAAGCTTCCACGCCTGACAAGCCTTTGCAGATTTCTTTATCGCTTCCATTATGCTTTTCTTGTGTTACAGGGTATTTTTGTGCCAAGGAAGGGACTCCGTCTGCAAGGTGAATAGATTGCTTTGGCCTTTGTTTATTCAACCCCCTTTTTTTGTGTTTTGTTTCCCATTTCTTAGCAGCGTCGACTCCTTGCAGGTTTGGGGAGGCAGGGGCTAGTAACCGCGGCTCCATGGTGGAATGCTTTATCCCGGCAAGGGGGCCGGGTTTAGCCTTAGGCTACAACGCCCATACCAGAGCTACAACTGCTACAGAGAGGTTGATTCTATGCTACCAGCTGATTCCAAAGTTATGCTTGAAAATAGATTTAGATATTTGGATGGTGAAATTATATTAGTAGTTTTCAGTTTGACCTGGCACTTTTTATTTTAATTTAGTTAAACTCTTATTTTAGTTATCTGATGCTACAATTGTTCAGATGTTTCCAAGTTTGACTTAACACAAAATATACATATATTAATCTCTACTTAATTGTTCTCCATTGCAGGTTGCATGAGGGCTTATTTCTCAAGGAGGATGGAGCAATTGAATAGGGGGTTCGACCCCCAAATCGAAGACCACGCTTTACATAGGAGTTCCACGGTTTCCAAGGAAATGGGTTGTTTTGAACATACAAACCCAATATGACTTCTACGTATACAGTAATAAACTCCCATGTCTGAAGTAGCAGCTTGTAACCAAAATTTAGTTGAACATATTTTAATAAATATACTTGCATAAATTTATCATTTCTTATTTTCATTTGACCTTCGCAGGTTTAGCCTCACTGAATGTAGACCTGTATTCTTACAGATGTAGGATAAACATGTATCTTTTTTGTTATATGCATAGATGGATGTTTTGACATTCAATCCCTTCCCTCTCATTTTAAACGCAGGCTATGCCAATATATATTTTTTACTATGGCCTATATTTTATTGTTTTTAGCATTCATTTATACTGTATTCTAATCTCAGCTTCTGTTCTATTTTATGAGATCAATGATGTTAAAAAATAGCACTACTCTTGCTCTAAAGATACCAACAAGTCTCAGGATTTTAAAAAAAATCATATCACCACCTAAACAATAGAAGAGGAATGGCCCAAAAAACACTTACATCAGTATTTGAAGCACAACACCAATGGTAAGGAAAATAACCCGAGACTATTACTCTAATACAGTCTTATTACAATTTATTTTCTTCACTCTCAAAAGTATTCAGTATTTTGCTTGATGCAGAAGTAGGAAACAAATGTTTGATACACATAATTTAGGATAGAACCTACAATTTTAAGAGAGATTATACTTACCATCCGGGCTTGTTTGTCGAAAGAGCCAAGGGAAAAAAAGAACGCTCTCCACCCTATTGTAAATGGGTCATCAAGCCATGTTGGCTCTCACCATTCCCTTGAGCCAAGAAGACCACCAAAACCCACAACAAACTAGATACTCAAGAAAATCCTACAACCAACCTTCTTACCCACACATAGGGTTGAACAACCTCCTTGTATTTTCTAGTTGTACAGGGGTGGGATGACACAACAATTTCAAGTTTCGTTGAATATAAGATTTTAGGATTTTACCATTGAACACACCATAAATATGACTTTGTTCCACACCCTAGAATTTAAGAGCCAAAAATGTGAAGTGGGACAAGGCTTCGTCCTAGCACAGATCGACCGGCCATAAGAGGACAACATTTTTTTTCTTCCTTGTTTTCCCTCCTTTTTCCAACGAGCTAGCCTCCCCTCCTCCAAAACATGACTAAAAATATGTTTTTAATCTCCTCTTAGTGTGCCCTAACTCTAGACACATGGATTGGGTATCCAAAAGTGTTCTAATCCCCTTCATTTTCTCATTTAAAGTTTAAAACCCAAAAATAACGACTCCCACAAAGAAACACATCTTCACAAGGAGACATGCTACTTGAGATGTGAAGCAGAATAATTGGGGTTTTGATGATCCTCTTATTTTCTCCCATTGACCATTATTTACCTGCACACTTTTTCCATCATCAATACCTCATGATATAAATAATTAGAATAGAACATTTGTAAATACATTAGCAAATTAAAATAATAACTAAACTTAATAGAACATTTGTAAATACATTAGTAAATTAAAATAACAACTAAACTTACTTACCTCAAATAAGTCTTGGCGTGCTCTTAATGCTTAAAATTAAAACTTTACCACTCCATGTTAGCTATTTGAAATTTCTATTTCTCAAAATATGTATCCACGATTATTTAAATTTAAAATATTTTTATAACCCAAATGACCACATTCAAACATAATGCAATTATTCAAGTTAATACTCATTGCATTTTCACTTCTTGGAGTGAGGTTCATTTGTATCCAAGGTCTTTAAATAAAATAAAATTATTTAGATTGACATACTAACATCAATTCCTACTTTAATTTCTCATTTATAATATCATAATTGCACACACCAATTCAAAATACATCTCCATTTACACAAAATTAGATCATAACCACTACTAACTAAATTTACACATAATGTCTAACTCTAAGGATTCAATACAAGAAATAACAAGTTATTTTCTAGGTAAAATTTTGATAAGTTAAAGAAATGTTTAATATCATAAAAAAATATTTTAAATAAGGTTAAACCTTT
>VDFB02146349.1:0-10518 GCA_007258455.2 Sequoia sempervirens | reverse complement strand
TGGGCAGAGGCAAAACAGAACATAGAAGAGAATGTGCTACGGCACAATAAACTTGATTTTTATTGCTTGCAGGAAACGTTTACATCTACCTCCTTTTATAGAGGTTTCAGAAAAATACAGAAGACTCTGGAATTTCCCTTACTCACGTTATCACCGACATTTCTAGATGAAGAGTCTTTAATGCAGACGGTGGAAGAACATCCTAGACTTTGACTATCGACATTTCTAGATGAACTTATTGCAGATGCTGGTGAAGATGGAGAATTAAATGCAAACAGTTGAAGACCGTAGAAATTACTAGATAGTTCTAACACTCCCCCCTAATTTCTACTATCAACAACTAATTACATCAATATTTACAATGCCCAATATTTCTCTCAAATATTCAAATTGTTCTTGTGCTAACGCCTTTGTGAATATGTCTGCAAGTTCCTCCTTTAATTTGGAATGTTGTAGAATGAGTTCTCCATTGTTGACCAATTCTCAAATGAAGTGATATCTCATGTCAATGTGTTTTGTCCTCTTGTGAAAAACATGATTCTTTGATAGTGCAATGGTGGACTTGTTGTCACAATAGATTGTAGTAGGCTTCTCTTGCTCATGCATTAGATCCTTCAAGATTCTTCACATCCAAACTGCTTGGCATGCTGCTGATGTACCTGCAACATACTCTACTTCTGCTGATGAGATTGTCACTATTGGTTGTTTCTTTGATGCCCATGCCACAACTCCTATTCCAAGATGAAATGCATATCCAGATGTACTCTTTTTGTCATCAATACTTCCTGCAAAATCACTATCTGTGTATCCAACCAACTGAAAATTATCTGAAGTAGAATACAATATACCATGATTCATAGTTCCTGCAATGTACCTTAATAACCTTTTTCCTGCTTGCCAATGTGAATTTTTTGGTGCATCCATGAATCTAGAAATCAAACTAACTCCATACATTATATCTGGCCTAGTTGCTGTGAGATACATCAAACTACCAACCAATTTTCTAAATATAGTTGAATTATAATCCATTTCATTATTTTTCTCTACTTAGTTTTGTTCCTATTGCCATAGGAGTGGAAACTGGATTGCAATTTATCAATCTAAACCTCCTCAAAACATATTTTTCATATAATTTACTTTGACAAATGAAAATGCCCTTATCATTCTGAGTGACTTCAATACCAAGAAAATATTTCATTAAACCCAAATCTGTCATCTCAAATTCCTTTTTCATTGCTGATTTAAACATGTCAATAGAAAGATTACCTGTAAAGATCAAATCATCAACATATAAGCAAACAATCAAAATCTGACCATGCTCATTGACTTTGGTGTATAGTGTAGGTTCACTAGTGCTTTTGCTAAATTCATTCTTTATCATGTATGAATCTATCCTACTATACCACGCTCTTGGTGCTTGCTTTAATCCATAAAGTGCCTTCTTCAACCTGTAAACTTTGTTTTCATAACCTTTTATTTCATATCTTGGTGGTTGTTGCACATAAACCTCTTCTTCTAAATATCCATTCAAGAAAGCTGATTTGACATCCATTTGATAAACCTTCCAATTTTTTTGGGCTGCAATAGCTAATACCATTCTAATAGTATCAAGTCTTGCTACAGGTGCAAATGTTTCATTATAATCAACTCCATATTCTTGTGCAAATCCTTTGGCTACTAATCTTGCCTTATATTTGTCAACTTCTCCATTTGCCTTATACTTAGTTTTATAAACCCATTTCACTCCTATGCATTCTTTATCCTTAGGTAAATCAACTAGATCCCATGTATCATTTTTCTCAATAGATTCCATTTCATCATTCATTGCATTAATCCAATGTTCTTCCTTAATTGCATCTTCAAAATATATAGGATCTTGAGCAAATAAAGCAAAATTTGATTGCAAATTTATCCTATCTCCTTGATCATATATTTCTTGCAAGCTCCTAGTCTTTTCGCCTCTTAGTCTTGGTCTTAATGATGCAAGTGTAGGATTTGAGTCATTACTTACTTGTGGACTTGATGATTCTCCTTGCTCAACTTGCCTTTGTAAGTTTTCTCCTTGTGGACTTCTTGACTGTGATCCTTCTTGCTCATTTGATTGTTTTCCTTGTTCCCCTTGACCTTTGTCTTCTTGTTCTTCATATGGTATTGTTCTTGTACCTACAATTTTCTTGTCTATATTTCCATCCCAAGATTCCTCTTCTTTGAATACAACATCTCTACTTACAATGACTTTCTTAGTTATAGGATTAAACAACTTATATGCCTTAGATTGCTCATCATAACCAATAAAAATACATTTTTCACTTTTATCATCCAATTTACTCCTTGTTTCTTTAGGCACATGTGCATATGCAATACAACCAAATACTCTAAAATGAGAAACACTATGATGCTTACCACTCCATGCTTGTTGTGGAATCATGTCCCTCACAATCTTTGTTGGACTCCTATTCAAGATATAAACTGCACAAGCAACTGCTTCAGCCCAATACTCATTAGGTAGATTCTTACCTTTCAACATGCTCCTTGCCATCTCCATTATTGTTCGATTCTTCCTTTCTAGACAGTCTATTTCTATCAGCGCTGCACTATATGACTATTTCTTATTCCACATGAGACTCCCAAATAACCAAAACCTGGCCTTGACTTGTATTCTCCCTCCCTCTATTTGACCTGTCTATATTTTGATGATAGGCTACTTTTCAACCAATGCTCCTTGAATTTCTAGAACTGCTTCAAATGTTTCAGATTTCAGAGTCATTAGGTAATAAACTCATTGCTTTACTCTGTAAATCATCAATGAATGCCAGAAAATAAAATGCTCCCCCAATGATGGGGTTCAGATAGACTATTACACCAGATGCACAATTTCTGTGCTGCGCCCAAGCTCTATTACGCCATTTCGAAAGTCGCGGTTGCTTAGCCAAAATACAACTTTCACACGTACTCAATGGTGCTTCAATGGAGGGTAAACCTCTTACCATATTCTTCCTTTGCAACAAACATAATCCTTTGAAGTTTAGATGGCCATACCTTAAATGCCATTTCCATGCTTGATCTTGACTTGATGCCTTGAAACTTGCTCCAATCTCCTCCATCATTTCACTTTTCATGCGAAGTGGGAACATTCTGTTGTTTGTCATTTCAATCTTGGCAATCACCATGTTACTAGGAGAAATATCAAATATAGTGCACACATTGTTTTCAAAAGCAACTCTATAGCCCTTTTGAGTGATTCATCCCACACTTATGAGATTATGCTTCAAACTGGGTACAAAATAAACATCAGGAATAGTTTTCTTACCAAGTTTTGTTATTACATTAATTGCACCTTTTCCCATGACTTCCACTATGTTATCATTACCCAATTTAATTTCTGATTTAACTGAAGTATCCAAATTCTCAAACAACTCTTTATTTCCAGTCATATGATTACTACAACCACTATCAAGAAACCAAATGTTACTCGTACTTTCTTGAGCTACATTACAAGTAATAAACAATGTCTCAGAACTACTCTCAGAGAAATTTGCATTTTGTTTTCCCATATCTGCTTGTTTCTTTCGACATTCATTTGCCAAGTGACCATACTTCTTGCAATAATAACATTGAACATTAGACTTATCATACATTTGTGGTGCCTAATAGTTATTGCATCCTCTTGAGTTGAAACTTTGATTTCTCCTTCCTCCTGGATCTGGACTCCTCCTTTCTTCTCTTTGGTAATTATATCTTCCTCTTCCTCTTCCTCTGAATCCAGGATTTCCTCTTCCTCTGCCTCTGCCAAATGTCATTTGTGTTTTGAATGCATTCTCCAATGAGGTATTGTCATTTCTGTTCAACTTGTCTTCATAATTTTTCAAAGAACCAACCAACTCATCCATAGAATATGTAGTCAAATCCTTAGATTCCTCAATTACCACAACAATTGCATCAAATTTTCTAGGAAAACTTCTTAAAACCTTTTCTACAACCTTTTGATCTATTAGCTCATCACCATTTTTCCTTATTTGATTAACCAAATTCGTAACACGATATGTGAATTGGTCTATTGATTCAGAATCTTTCATTTGCAAATTTTCAAATTCTCTTCTAAGTGCTTGTAGTTTGGCAATTTTTACCTTAGTAGTACCTTGATATGTCATCTCTAGAATGTCCCATGCTTGCTTGGCTGTAGTGGCTGGTTTAATCCTTCCAACAACTGAATCATCCAATGCCTATCCAATTATCTGCAAAGCCCTTCTATTCTTTTGCCTAATTTCATCAAGCTTTTTCTTTTCATCAACACTTAAAGTAGATTCATCTTGTGGTTCAATATAACCATTTAAAACTATGTCTGATAACTCATATGACTCAAATGTTAATTTCATTCTAAAAGCCCAATTATCATAATTCTTCCCATAAAATATTGGAATCATAGGTTGTTGATACATGCCCGATGCCATTTTTTTAACAAAATACAATCTTTTTCAAAAAAATACTTCAAACCCCAACTAGAGTAATGCATATTTTCTATCACAATCCTTTCTGTCATAATGCGAAAAAAAAACCTTCATAAATTCACAAGCTATTGCTCATATCATTACCTTTGTTCACCTTTTACAATGATTCTACAGTTTCTTCATAAAACAACGATCTCCCTTTGTCTGCTATAAATAGTTATTGGCTTCCTCTTAAGGCTGCAGCCTTTACAAGTCTTCAGACAATGATCCTCTTCTTTTAACTTTTGCACAGCAATCTTTGCACACCACAATACTCCTGGCTCTCCCAACGACCTGCTCTGATACCACTATGATGTGGGCAAAGGCAAAATAGAGTATAGAAGACAATGTGCTACAGTACAATAAACTTTATTTTTATTGCTCCCTTGAATCAAAACGATTACAATTGCCTCTGTTTATAGAGGTCTTTAGAACAATATAGAAGTCTTTAGAAATCTCCAAAAATTTGCTAACATTTCTTTCTTGCCTCTTATCGCAAACATTCTAGATGAGGTGTTTTAATGCAGACAAAAAAACGTGATCATTGACTGTCGATATTTCTGGATGGAGGATTTATTGTGGACGGTGGTATAGTTGGGAAATTTAATGCTGACGGTTGAAGGAGATGAAGGCAGTAGAAATTAGTAGATAGTTCCAACATTAAGATGATCAGAAAGCATGACAATCCCTCATCGATGTGACTTCAATATCCTCTGCCATCATATCCATGACTATTTTAGTTATGTCATCAATGATTTTATTTCCCTCTTGGTATATGTGTGATATAGTGAATCGTTCAAACAATTTTATAACTTCCTTAATTTTCCAAAGCTAATTCCCTAACTTCCAATTTGGCATTTGCTCTATTCATATAACATTGAAAACGATTTTTGACTCTCCCTCCAAGTGAATTTTATAGCATTTTAGCTTCTTCCTACCAGCAATCCCAATAAGGCCGCTTGAAATTTAGTCTCATTATTGGTTGCCCTTCCTACTTTCTTCCCTTCCATCCTTAATATCCTCCCTTCATGATTTCTAATGACATAGCCTACACTAGCCATCCTCGGATTGTCACAAGCTACCCCATCAAAATTGATCTTTGTCCAACCTACCTCTAGGGGTTCCCATTTAATATCCTTTTTAACACTTGCAGGAAGATTAACCTATCCAACCCCATAAACGGGAAAAAACACTCCATATTAAATCCATAAATAAACTTTATTTATTTGTTATTATTTTTAATTATTTAGAGAATTTATTTATTTATTATTAAATTATAATTTATATTATAATTTTTAATTAATTTACAATATCCTATGATCTAAAAACAAATATAGAGCATTAATCAGTGTTATATATATATATATATATATATATATATATATATATATATATATATATATATATATATATATATATCTCAAATAGGAGCACAAAGTATATGCTTTTGG
This sequence comes from Sequoia sempervirens, assembly GCA_007258455.2. Taxonomy (NCBI): domain Eukaryota; kingdom Viridiplantae; phylum Streptophyta; class Pinopsida; order Cupressales; family Cupressaceae; genus Sequoia; species Sequoia sempervirens. The sequence continues at coordinate 4,580 of VDFB02146349.1, read as the reverse complement.
GTTAGTTTGCAAGTAAATATTATTAAAATTTAATTAAAATGTTTGTAGTCTAATTGCTTGAATACAACTAATGAGGATGTTAGTATGTTTTTTTATCATGTTATCCACTAGTGTTCAAATTTGTCAAAGCTACAATTCAAATAGGTTCAACACATGAAAAACTTTAACAAAAGTTAGATCCCCTTATGAAAAAAAGAGGACTATGATATTTATATTAGAATGTAATTACATAGTTTTTTAGTCAAACTTATTGACTCTTAAATTTCATGAGTAGTGGTTCACATGAACCCATCTCTCGTGAGAATGAATTTTCTAGATTAAATTCATTCTCCCTCATAAAATTATAATGATATCAAATTGTTCCAATTAAAAATGGTATTCAAGAGTTAGTTATGTATTTATCACACTAAGATTTTATCATCAAAATTCTTAGAGTTGATGTCACTTGTTATTATTGCCCCATAATATAGACACAACATATAGAAAAAAGATGATATGATAAGATCAAATTTTAATATTTTTTCTAGTCATAATAATCAAGTAAAACCAATTGAATATTTTTTTAAAGTTCAACATTGTAGAAAGGTTATGAATTGAAAAATTTCTAGTTCTCAATTATGAAGATTGTGATAAAGGGGAAAATTGTGCACACCTAAAATGATATTTAGAAAATAAGTTTAGCACTACCTATAAATTTATTGAGTAAATTTCCAAATCTAGCATCTTCATCTTTCCAAGGTGACAATTAGTCCATAAGATCAATTTCTAAAGGTGTGGTGGTTATTCTAACACCTCTCCTCCAATGTAACTGTAGAGCATTTTTTCTACAACTCGCAACCAAATGCTTCCCTTTGGTTTCTTTGTCTTTTTCTCTTTATAAGTTTTTTCGGCCCCATGACCTTTTTCTTTTCATCTCTGATTTTGTTCCTATGCTTCGACATCGAGCTTGCCACATGTCAGTATGGCACATATTTTTGAAGTTGTGACCTTTTCTTCTCACAAAGGCATATGACAGTGCCACGTAGTGGCTAAGTGACTTTGCTTGTAGTGCCCTTTTTCCTAAAGCCCTTTTCGATGGAGCATGTCATGTGTCTGAACTGGGCATTTTTAGCAACAGCTAAATTGAAGACCTTGGCTTTTTCCGCTTGTGTGCCATGTGTTCCAAGAAGGATTTTTTCTCAACAAAAGTGTATACCATTAGAGGGTAAGAAAAGAGTAACACTTGTCAGCAAATGAGAAAAAGGTTGATTTTGAGCCCAAAGGAATTAGGGGTGTGCTCTAGTAATTGTGAAGGAAAAAAGAATGTTGAAGGATGCTAGACAACGACACTAAGGGTTGCAGGCGCCATTAATGTTTAGATTTTTTTTATTCGCCAAGACTTTCTGGTTGTCATAAGGTTTCTTAATTAAGCATGGTGTTACAGTGATCTATCAGAAGCAAGCTTTCCAAGTGGTGGTCAAGATCCAACTCAACAAGATTTGCACATGGTTTCTATTGAAAGGAACAAGAATCGAGCTTTGAGTTATGTTTGAATCGGTCGTCACCAACTCAAACTTTATTACGCTAGATAAGCTTGTCTAACATGATCTAATATTCAAATGATATTTTTTGGTTGGTGGTTTAATGCCGCCATTTGGGGTTTTGTCTTTTGTGATTAGGCGGCGGGAGAGAGATTTTCGATTGTTTACTTCCCTTATTCTATAAAAGGGAATTTTTGAGCCTCTTCTAGGGTGTGGAAAATATGTTACAGAATTGTTCAGTATTCTTCTATAAGCAATATTTAGAAGATTAATTATCAGGGAAGAATCCACTGTTAATAGGGTCCGTGCAGGATCATGGGGGTCCAAAAATTGGTGATATGACAAAAAAAGGTGGTTTTCATTTTCCCAAAAACATAAAATTCCACTTTGACTTTTACTAGGTCCCAGTAAAATGGCAAGGCCAAGGAAGAAGGTCCTTTGAAGCATACTTATATTCGTCCTAGTTTTGAGGTCCATTAGAAATGGATATCTGTTACAAAATGGATATCCATTTTGTTGAAATTATATAAAAATGTATTAATATATACTATATTTTTATATATTAATATATATAATATTATTATAATAATATAATATATTATAATATTAAAGTATTAATATATATAATATTATTATAATATATTATAATAATGTGGTTAGCAAACACAATGCATAGAATTGGAAACTTAAACCATGGATTACTAAGATATGGCAGTGTTTAGACAAATTGAGGTTCTTTTTGATCACTCATGTTTTTAGGGAGGCCAATAAGGCTACAGACTTATTGGTAAATAAAGGTGTGTTGCAAGAAAATTATGAGGTGATGTATGATTTGTCAAATTTATTTTTTGATTTGGAAGATGTTGTGCAGAAGGAAAAGAAAATTATTTGAATGGACTCCATTCACGTGTCCTCCCATTGTTTCTTTTAGTGATGTGTTCTAGGTGTCATGTTTCCTTGATATTGGGATTGGCAAGGTGGCAAGGGTCGAATCTCCTACATGGTTGTACTCAAAATTCTAATGCAACTACATGGTGATAATGATTAACTAATTATCAAGTGATTACCTATGTACTCCACTAGATCCTAATGCAACTACTTCACATTGTACACCTCTCACATAATCATTGGAGTCCATCAGTGCTCCTATAAATTCAATTAGTGGGAACATAAACATATGGTCTAATCATAGGGAGAACACATGACAAGTATAATCTATAATTTTTTTCTTATATAAACAAGTGAAGGAGAAAAAAAATTGAAATATGATTTGTGTGTATTGTTTATTGATCCAAGAACCAATGCACCATTGTACAAAATTTTCAAGAGATTCCCTATTCAATTGTGTCAATGCCAAGGAATAAGGGGAAAAATTTGTATAGGTGGTGAATGGTTTTTGACTTTCCCTCATGCAACAACAACGAGGTCCCACAATATTTCCTCAGAAAAATCTGTTGTGATTTTTTCCTCAATGAGATCCCAAATCTTTTTGATAAGATATTTTTAGGGAAAAGGAAAATACTCTACATAGGATAGGGAGGGGACACATTGTTCTTAGAGCCAATACCAAGATCCCTAGATAGACCAGGTATTCAACATTTGATGGTTCCTTCTACTATGAAGGAGAGTGTTGAGATGTAGAAATAATAGTCAATTACTTCCTTGACACAAAACTTAATAGAACATAATAGGCCATTGTCACAAGGTGATGAGGGCGAAACTTCCAAGTTTTGACACTCACCTCACCTTTTTTAAAACTATTGATTTTTTTGTGACTATAGGTGAAATTATGTTAAGGGAACACACATACAAAGGATATTGTAGGGTTTCAAAGTATATGGTAGGCAGGGCCACGAGGAGGATACAACAATATTAGACAATATTGTGGTGACAAATGAGTTCCTCGATAGCACCTTCAACATTAATTAATAGGTAATTTCAAATAAGGTTATGTGATTTATTAAATTTTATTTTAAAATATAATATTAACTAATATTAATTATTATGAGTGAAAAGTAATGTAAAAAAGATATGTAATGAATTTCCAAAATTAGAGCATTCATCCTACATCTCTCGACCCTTTAGCTCTTGATTATACATCTATGTCAAGACCATGGTACATGTAATTTTGAACAAAATAGTAAATATATTGTGTAAATTATTATATCATATATCAATGGAAATATTAAAATTGATATTTGATGATGACCAACTGGATATTGGACCTTCAACATCAATAACCATTGGTGGTAGTGGTTATATGTCAAGTTTCATTTCAAGGTAAGTTTTACTATTTTTAATCATTATTTTTACTAAGTTTTACCTAAGAAATAAAATGGATCCTCCCCTAGCATTCTCCCACCCACCTCAACGTGTTGATACAATCAATTCAACCCCACATGGTATAGAATAAAAAGTACAGTTCTTGACACATTTACACTACTCCCAAATGACACTTTTTGAAAGAATCTATTTGATCTTTCCATGGTCAAATAGTGTGGAGTTGACAAAAATAAGAGAGATTACTTTGAAGGGACCCCACATTCATCTATAGGTATGGAAAAAACATTTGTAGGCCTCACAAATTCTAAGAACTACTATGTCATTAGTTCGAAAGTTTTATCTCTCGGACCTCTTAAGAGACCTTACCAAAATCATGTAGCCTGAAAGGATCAATACACGTAGAGAATAAAATAGGATCTCAATGTCATTTAATTCAATCCAAATTATCCAAAATTTATCCATCCCAATACATTAGGAAAAATCCTAATCCAATTCTTTTATTCTTACAATGAAGATATTTACGGAATATTCATCTTCACTATTGAAACTAACATCAAAGAAAAGTGTTACAATTTATGATGCTTAACATCTAGACCACTTTAGTTGATTTATTCATTTTATCCCATGTGTAAAATGGTAATTCAAGAATGGATGTTTTCCATACAATTGTTGGCTTCCTTAAGAGTTCAACAGTATTACAATATTCATATCATGGAAAGAAATTCACTGAAATGAATACAGGTTCATAGATTTGGCTATCTGAGGCTGTATCATTAA
>VDFB02146348.1:0-21029 GCA_007258455.2 Sequoia sempervirens | reverse complement strand
ACAAACAGAATACAAAGAAAAATCATACTCCTTCCTTGCTTTTCTAGTTCAGAACATCATCGAATTACTCCAGAGATATGATAGAAAATCAAACAACCATTCAAATCCTGTTTAAGGTATTTCAAACATTTATTCAGATTAAGATCATCCAATTTGGTTACCATCATTGATATTCTGCATGTCGATAGTTTGTTTGGATCATTTTGTTTAGATTTCGATTGACATGAATATGTTTGTGATTTGAGTTGATTTGACGAGGTTGTGTTTTGTCAAACTGTTATTTGCCTGCTTGAGATATTTGGAAAGCTCGTTACCTCTCTATTGTATTTTTCTGCGTTTTGCCCCCAATATAAACACAACCTAAAGATAAAAGATATGTACAAATTTCATCAAGCCATGATGAAACCTAAAGATTCCCACTACATGGTATGGATAATGAAAGATATTTACAGATGATAGACGTGGATGAATGATGCCTAAAGTGAAAATAAGACATAAACTAATAAATGGAGGAGCTCATTTCGATCACAAGTAGCGCTTGTTTGCCAAGTTTTCACCACTTGTTTTTATTGCACTTTTTCAAGATTGATTTTTTTTTTTTTTCGTGATCCTTTTTATGATTTTTTTTTTATTTTTCTGTGGCTTTTTACATTTTTTTTGATTTTTTCAGACTTTACATTTTATTTTATTTTATTTTTTCAGGACTTTTTATGATTTTTATTTTTTATTTTTTCAGGACTTTTTATGATTTTTTTGATTTTTTCAGGACTTTTTAGACATAAAACTTCTTAAGGTGAATACTATTGGTTGGCTCTTCAAACAGGTCCCCCTCTGATGTGGATAATTGATATGCTCCAGAACCATATGCTGCTATAATAACAAATGGACCAAGCCAATTAGGTTCAAATTTGCCTTTCTTTTCTCTATCTTGCTGATTACGTGGATTTTCCTTCAAAACTAAGTCACCCACTTGAAATGCCCATGGTTTAACTCTGTGGTTATAACTACGAGACATGACTTGTTGATAACCTTTCAAGTGATCAGCTGCATGTTGGCGTCTTTCATCTAACAGTTCGAGTTCTTGAAGGCGAGAAACTCGGTAGTCTTCATCACTTATCAATCCCTTAAGTGAAACCCTAAGCGAAGGTATTTCAACTTCCAATGGTAAGATTGCTTCTGCTCCATAGACTAAAGCATATGGTGTAGCTCCTGTTGGTGTGCGAATACTAGTTCTATATGCCCACAAAGTTGGGTTGAGTTGAACATGCCAATCACGTCCAGCATCATTTACTGTCTTCTTTAATATCTTTAAAATGGTCTTGTTAGAAGTTTCTGCTTGACCATTACCTTGTGGATAATAAGGTGTGGAGTACCTGCGTTGGATATGAAATCTTTCACAAAGTTCATCAACATCCTGATTCTTAAAAGGTCTTCCATTATCAGTAACAATAGAATTAGGAATTCCATATCTACAAATAATGTAATTCAGGATAAATGAAGATATCTGTTTACCAGTCACTATTGTTAGAGGAACAGCTTCAATCCATTTTGTAAAATACTCAGTAGCTGTGATGATAAACTTATGACCATTTGACGATGAAGGATGTATTTTACCAACAAGATCCAATCCCCACTGAGAAAAAGGCCATGTTGAAATAAAAGGCTGCAATTCTTGTGCAGGTGCATGAATAAGATTCCCATGAATCTGGCATTTAGAACATTTCTTAACAAAAGTAAAAGAATCTTGCTCCATTGTAGGCCAATAGTATCCCATTCTGACAAGTTTCTTTGCTAAGGTCAAACCACTTGAATGAGTTCCACAAATACCACTGTGAACCTCTTGTAAGGCTTTTTCAGATTTGTCACTTTCAAGACATCTAAGGAGTGTACCATCAAGACCACGTCTATAAAGGATATTGGAAATTAAGGTATAACGGGATCATTGGCGAATGAAATTCCGTTTTTGGTTTCGTGATAAATCTAAAGGCAAGATGTTATCTTTCAAATAGGTATATGTTTTGCCATATAAGGGTGAATCTGAACCAGTCAAATGACATATAACTTGGTTTTCAGGATTATCATATGCAGGAGAAAATAATTGTTCCACCAAGAATTCATACTTGGTTTGATCTTCTGATATTTGTAATAAAGAAGCAATGGTAGCCATTGCATCTGCAGCTTTATTGTCAATTCTTGATATTTGTGAAAACTTAATTGACACAAAATATTTCTTATAATCATCCACCATGTGTTTGTATGGTAGCAACTTATCATCTTTGGTTTGATAATTATCATTGATTTGATTAATGATAAGTTGTGAATCACCATAAACTTCCAGCTCTGTAATCTGCCATTCCAAAGCTATCTTTAATCCTATGAGTAATGCCTCATATTCTACTATGTTATTTATGCAAGGAAACATCAACCGATATGATCTTGAGATGGTATGTCCCTCAGGTGTAACAAAAAGAATCCCTGCCCCCGAGCCATATTGTGTATATGATCCATCAAAGTATAATGCCCACGGTCTCTGAATTGTTGCTGTAAAGACATCTGCATCAGAAAACTCAATATGTATTGGATTATCTTCTTGTAAAGGAGCTTCAGCTAACTGATCTGCAATGACCTGTCCTTTAATCGCTTTTCGATCTATATAGTGAATATCAAACTCACTTAAGATCATTACCCATTTTGCAAGTCTTCATGTTAAAGTAGCTCTGCTTAATAGGTACTTCAATGGATCTATCTTTGTTATCAGCTTAACTGTATGAGTCAACATATAATGTCGCCACTTTTGAGAAGCAAACACTACTGCAAGACAAGATTTTTCAATGAAACTGTAGTTTAACTCATGTCTTGTTAAGGTTCTGTTGATATAATATATAGCCCTTTCTTTACCTGTAGAGTCTTCTTGTGCTAGCAATGCTCCCAAAGATACTTCTGTTGCTGAAATATAGAGTATAAGCGGCTCTCCTGGAATAGGCGGAATTAGAACTGGTGGATGTGTAAGATATTGCTTAATCTGATTGAATGCTGCTTCACATTTGTCATCCCATTTAAATGGAACATTTTTATGCAATAGATGTGTGAATGGCAAGCTTTTGTCTGCTAGTTGAGCTATAAACCTTCTGATGGACTGTAATCTTCCTTGCAAGGATCTTAATTGACTGATATTTCGTGGTGGAGGCATATCCATTATAGCTTGTACCTTTTCTGGATCAACTTCTATACCCTTTTCTGAAACAATGTACCCTAGGAGTTTTCCAAATGTAACACTGAAGACACATTTCTTTGGATTCAGTCGAACATTGAATTTTTCCATTCTGACAAAGATTTTTGACAAGATTTCTAGGTGTTCATCTCGTGTATGAGATTTAGCAAGTAAATCGTCTACATAATCTTCCATGAATGTATGTATCATATCATGAAAAATAGTTGTCATTGCTCTTTGATAAGTAGCTCCAGCATTCTTTAACCCGAATGGCATGACATTCCAGCAAGAAGTACCCCAAGGACATGTGAACGCTGTTTTATCTTGATTCTTCGGTGCAATTTATCCGGTTGTATTCCGAGAATCCATCCATTAATGAATATATCGCTTGTCCGCCAGCTTAAATCAACAATCACCCATGTTGTGTAAAGGAAAATCATCTTTAGGCGCTTTTATTTAAATCCTCAAATCAGATAAACCTTCCATCCTTTCCATCTTCGCTTGAAACAGTACAATGTTTGAAATCCATTCTGCATAGTCAATATTCAATGAATCCAACATCTAAAAGCTTCTTTAATTTCTTCCTGACCAATAATGCAACATGTGGATGCATCTTTCTGAGCTTTTTCTTTACAGGTTTTATCCTAGGGTTAATAGATAAATGATGCATTATCAGATTAGGATCTAACCATGGCATATCAGCATATGACCAAGCAAAGTTAATTTGATTATCCTTCAAGAATTGCATGAATTTCTGGACTTCTTCAACTGTTAATGATGCTGCAATTTGCAAAACTTTTGGCTGCTCTGTTGTACTTATGTTGATTGATTCTGTTGGTTCAATCAAAATAGAAGATCTTTCATGATAATACTTGGGAAGAGTGTCAAGTTTCGCATCCTTCAATGCCTCAGAAAGGTTTTCACTGTCAGATTCGCTCTTTATTTTTCTTTTGTTTTGATCTATCACTGCCTTTTTTCGGTTTTCACCAATAGATCCATCTTTTATTTCATTTATTTTGCAGCTAAGAGACTTGACACTCTCCTTGTCAAAATCATGAGTATAAGATTCTTGAATGAAACAATTGTTTTCTTCATTTGAGGAACAAAGGAAAGTTATAACATCTTCATCATTACTGAATGTAGGAATATGAATAGGTGCATCAATGTCCCAATCTATAAGTTCTGGATAAACTAAAGGCATAGGATCATTAGGTTGGGTAAGGTCTTGAATTGTCAAAGTCATAATGTGGTTGTCATCCTCATGGTAGACAAGGTCTATGATGGTATTCTCCTGTTGATTATCCATCTCGTTAGAATCTGATTCTTCCTCACTTGAGTCATGATCGCTTTGTAAAACATAATCGAGTGAAGGTCTTGACCCTTCTCCTTGTATAAGAACAGGTGCATATTTGTGTATAATATCAACTTGTTTATCCTTCCAGAATTCATTCTTATAAATGGTGTCCCATTCATATTCATTAGAATCAGTATCTGAACTATTTTGCAATTGGAAAACTGATTCATGAGATTTATCTGACACAGATTCTCCTTTATGAACTAATGATGTCTGCTGTGAAGTGAGTTCTTCTTTATCTTTACCATATCCAAGTCCTGTTTTATCACTTGAATGCTTTGAAATAGGCTGAATTGGTTCCACAATTCCTTCCCTTCGTTTCCCTATAGGACCATTTCCTTCATAACCCATCTTTTGCATGATAGCGTACCCTTTACCATATTGTTCTTTAGGTAACTTAATGTGCAAGAGAGATTCATATTCATCTTTGTATAGCCAATTTAGGATGTCCCTATCTTCAGCTTCTTCTTCAGTGGTATTAGCTCTAATGAATTTTCCATCAAACTTTGTGATTGGCACGGAAGTTTGAGATGTAGAAGCAGTTGCAGTCTTTTGATTTGATAAAGTTGGTAATCCATGTGATCTTGGAGAAGGAGGTAAAGTAAAAAGAGATAGTGAATATTCACCTACCCCTTTGTCTTTAAATTTCAGCTTAGTATCAAGATTCTTTGTTAATTCTTGCAATTGGACTTGTAGATTGGAAGAAGAAACAACAAGAGCTTCTCTATTGTGTGGCACAAAGACATCTTGACTCACCCTAAGATTAGAACAAGTTTGGGTACTATTGTAATCAGCTTGTATAGTTATTTCTTGTCCATCATATGGAAACTTGATACATTGATGATATGTTGATGGTACGGCCTGCATATCATGGATCCACGGATGACCCAAAAGTATGTTATAAGACAGATCTCGATCTAGAACCTGACAAAAAGTATTCTTCACAACAGGTCCCACTCTGATAGGTAGCAATATTAATCCCTTAGAAGCTCTTTCTTCATCATCATATGCCTTAATAGTTATCTTCCTTCATGAATCAATTTCATTTTCTGAAATTCCTAAGGCATTTATTAATTTTAAGGTACAAATATTCAAACCGGCTCCTCCATCTATTAAGACACATCTAATTCGATGTTTATGGATCATGACTTCAAGATATAACGAGGAATTATGTGGATGTGTCATAGAAGCATCATCTTTATCGGAAAATGAAAGACAAGTGGGGGAAGACAAATGTCCTACCATGGCTTGAAATCTATTTGCATCTAGATCAGTATCAACAGTTGTGTTTACAAGCGCTTCTTCTAAAATATTCTTGTGTATGGGGGATATTTTAAGAAGTTCAAGAATAGAAATTTGAGCTGATGTTTTTCTCAATTGATCAACCAGATTATACTGAGTTGGAGAAGGAATAGTTGTTTTAGACGAACTTCCTTTTAAAACAACCTTTGCTTGACCTCTTGTTGTTACATTAACCTGTTGATATTCTTGTTTTCCTTTTATTTTGATAACATTAATCTGATTATCATCTGTATGAATGTGACGGATTATATTGTCTTCAACATTATGTATGCTTTTGGCTTTGGTATCCGATGTTTCCCCCTTTTGATAGTTTGGCAAAGGATCTTTGAATGCTTGATGATCATCATTGGTATGATGTCCCTCAATTGTAATAGTACCATTGTCAATTAAATCTTGTACTAGATTTTTCAAAGCTTGACAATTGTTTGTCCTATGGCCTTTACATCGATGATAATTGCAATAATACAATTCATTCCATGATGTTGGTTTAACTCGTGGCTCATAATCTCTTTGTGGTGGTAAAGTGATAACCTTCTTATCAAGAAGTTCCTTGAGAGCAGATTCAAGAGATTGACCCAAAGCAGTAAAAGTCCGTCGATTTGAAAAGAATGAAGGTCTAGACGGATTTGATATTTGGGTATTGCCAAGATTATTATTGAAATTACCACAATTTTGATTGGTATTTTGATTGGTCATGTTCTCTTGCGTGGAAATTTGTCCTTGTTGATTATTGTTTCCTTGTTGAATTGTATTTCCTTGTGAATTGTTTCTTGGAGTACTTGATAAATTGAAAACGGATGGTCTTGTTCGTAAATTATTTGCATCCACTATCCCATCATTAACAACATTTTTGTTTCTATTCCAAAACCTTGTTTTATCGTTGTTTTGATTTGATGTACTTGGATTATCAAGTTTTATCACTCCCCTTTTAACCAAGGCCCCTTCAATAGTGATTGCATTTTCAATTAGTTTTTCAAAGTTATGAGGACAATGAAGGTTAAGCCTATAGCTTAATTCTGGATCAAGGCTATTGATAAAAATATCCATCTTTTCCTTTTCAGGAATAGGACGAGAATATCATGTAAATAACCTTCTCCATCTTTGTAAAAATGTAGTAAAGGGTTCTCCTACCTTTTGTTTCACTTTACAAAGATCAAGCATTTTTATTTGATGTTGAATATTGTAGGCGTATTGTGAGATAAATTGATTTATCAACTCCTCAAAAGTTTTGATAGGTGGAGTGATTTTTGAAAGCCACTCCATGGATTGTATGCCTAGACTTCGTGGAAATAATCGCATCAAGTAAGTATCATCATAGGAAAATTCAAGACTCATGTTTCGGAAATCCCTAACATGGTCTATGGGATCGGTTTTTCCATTATACCTATCATACTTAGGAATTTCACAATGTTTTGGAAATGGGATCATTTGAAGACTCCTATCAAATGGATAAGGAGATATGTCTTCCAAAACATATTTCTTTGTTGTACCTCCTTGCATTTCCTTTATTTGCCCTTGTAATTCTTTGATTTGTTGATTAAGAGCACTAAAGTCATTAGGAGGATTTTCAGGATTTTGTTTAATCCCCTCTATGTCAAAGGTGTGAGGCAACTTAGCTCCTTGATTAGCTAATGTAAGGAAGTATTTTTCTTTGTTACGTTCTAGGATTCTCTCCATAAGAGTATGGAATTGAGGATCTTGTTCTGCTTCTTGAAGCTTTTCTTCCGTTATCTCATCAATATTAAATGTTTCCTCTTCTTTTTCATTTCGATCACCCATTTTACTAGTTGTAGTTTCTCCTTCGTCTTTTTCCATTTTTTTTTGAGATCTCGTGAAGACAGGCATAGATTTGTATCAAGATTTTACTCGCTTTTGATCAAAAGAGTGAAATAGTGCAATTGATGTGGTATGTATGAAGGTCAAGATAGAATGAAAATTCTATGATTTACACGAAATTTTCTAATCTTGTAACTTGTGTTGTTCCCTAAGTGAAAGGATGAAAATCCTGTTGGTGGGAATATAAGTAAAAGATCTAGAAAAGGATGGTTGTTGCACTTTATGAAGTTTTGATCATGGCTTTGTAAAAAGATGGATTTAATGATAGATGCCTAATGTTTTCTAAGTTCTCTATTGTAAGATTTGATTTGGACGAGTAGAGTATTCGATTGCTGGTTGGGGAATATAACTAAAACGGATGTGTTGACTATGGTTATGCCTTTGAGAAAGGGCTCTTCTTTGAAAATAAGCTTGTGAATACAAAGGCTCTATGGCATAATCATCTGAAAGACCTCTAACACAATCATGATACCTATGAAGGAAAGTTCTATATTTAAGTAAAACTTTTCGACTTTGATATAAGAATTTTTGTTTCTTCAATAATTTCTTGTGGTTGAGAGGTTTCTTTGGCTTCTTAATCCTTTTGGAAACGGATTTCTTTACAAACTTTGTAGATTTCCAATCTCGTAACATGAGATTGATCAATATGATAATGAGTGTTTTGGATGATCTTTATCTAAATTAATGTAGTGAAAACACATCAAACAAGTTAAAAACAGTTGTTTTTTTAAAGTCCTATGCTAAACATCAAGTGTGTAACCAAAATGTTTTTCAAAAATTGTTTTAACAGGTTTTACACATGACAAGCACTTCAAACAGACTCACACTTAGTTCTCAAGTAGGTCATCATAGCAATCAATAGCCCACATCTTAAAACTCATTCGACTTGGCTGTCACCTAAAGGGCTTCCATGTTTTGTCTTTTCCGTATGCATCAGAGGACGGAAGGGATACCGGATCCCCCAAACAACTTTGGCAGTTATATGGTGAGAGTATCTTGGGGCAGATTCTCCCCGCGACCGCAATTGGAGAAATGATGTTTGGATACTGACTCGGTTAGTTACTACACTAAGTTCGTAGTAAGGATTTCCGTTCGGTGCGAAAAATGATAAACTCCCTCGAGAGACCTCCCTACCTTTAGAACAAAGGCTTTGGGAATGGTTATCATGCACACACTGGCTCAAAAGAGGGTTTCCAATTTTGCTTTTAAATTTTATAGTGGGGTGGAATAGCCTGGCTTTGGCTTGAACCCACTTGAGTCGTTCCTCTTGGGTGAGTACTTTTTCCCACAAGAGCAGGCTCTCTACAAGGTTATAATAAAACTTAAAGATGCATAAAAAGAAATAAGTGAGTTTGGCATTTTGATCACCCAGTTAAGGGGAGAGCATAGGCCTATCACTTGAGAACAAAGCAAACACTAGATTCAATTTTAAGCACCAAATTGAAATTTTCTAAACTAAGTGAAGATTTTGCTTCACATAAACAGAGAATTCATTTTAAGCTAAAATTGAAAAATGATGTGTCTATCCTAGGATTGGTTAATTTTTCTTTAAATGGCTACCCTAGGATTGCTTCGTTTTATCCTTAAGATGACTACCCTAGGATTGGTTAATTTTTATCTGGGATTATTAATCGTCCAAGCAATATGTTTTCCAATCGCTTAAAACTAAACTACTATATTACGATTACAAGAAATTTTAAAAATTTGGTTGTAAGAAATATTATAATGCTGAAATAAAGCCATGGCTCTAAAGATTGACAATAAAAACGAGTTTACAAAACGTATTCTTATGGTTGAAGGATTTTACCGGGCGCCAAACGATTAATGAAATGGCGATTAGTCACCGCGCTGAATGACCATGGGCGCTACTTCAAGGCCAAACACTTTGCGGCTTCGCTGATAAGTCACGGGCATGCCAAAGATTAGTCACGGGCGCTAAACTGGAAGTGTTTTTCCGAAAACGTGTCGTCTGCGCTATTCCGCTGTTTTTCCTGTAACCTGTCAAAAAAAACTATAAACAAAACATTAAAAAGGGGGAAAATGCCCCACGGTGGGCGCCAAAAATGTGTTGTGTAATCTATTGTTAATCTAATTAAAACAAAACACTATTAACAGAACTTTAAATTGAAGAAATTTGAAATAAACTTGGCTATAAAATAAAAATTCTTCAAGAACGTTCCGTCTTTCTCTATCTCCAGAGATTGGTTTGAAGCTTTCTGGCTCTTAGATTGTGTGAGCTTCTCCAAATGACTGCTGCAGAACGAGTATGCAAAGGAAAACTATCCTAAATGATGGTGAAGATGGATTATTGATACGGATATGGACAAGGGATGTGATTATGCACAGGGGCTGTAGATGAGATGAATCATGATTCTATTGCTATGATTGCTATGCTACTGCTATGATAATACTCTATGAATGCTAATGCTGCTTGTAATTTGGCTATAGTTTTCTTGCTTCAAATTCTATATGATTTGGAGCTCCCGGCAGCTGTATTTATAGATTTTTGCAGGCTTCATCCCGGCTGGCAAGAATCTACGGCTGTGAATTGTCTGGTATGTTTGAATGGTGAGAGATTGAGAAGTTTATAAAGAAAAGTGGAGTGAGGCTGAGAGGTTGAAGAATGAAGCTTGTTCGGGCCCACGGGAACAAGTGCTCACGTAAACGTAAATTTACTGCTTGGGCGCTTGTTTCAGAGTTGAAGATAGTCCTCAAATTAAATAAATATTTAAATTTCATGGTTGCTTTTTTTGATATTTGGATATTTGGTTTTTTTTGAAACTATAAAGAATTAATTAAATATTTTGGTAATATTTAATCATGAAATTATTCTTAGAAGATTTTTAGAAATATTTTGGAAGAATTTTAATTACGTGAAAACTATAGAAGAATTAATTAAATACTTGGGTAATATTTTAAATCATGAAATGACTTAGAAGATTTTTGAAATATTTAGAAGAATTTAATTAAATATTTTTGAAATATTTAATTATGAATAGATTTTGAATTGATTAGAGGAATTTTGAAATGATTTAAAAAATGAATATTAGATTAGAAGAAATAATCAAATATTTTGGAATATTTAATTATAAATGATATTTAAGAATTATAATATTTTAATCTTTAATGTTATTCAAACTAAGATTATATGATAATTAATATAAATGAAATTGTAACATTTATTTAATTAATTAAGAAATGAATATGAAAAGGTGATTAACTATTTAATCGAAATGAAATCATGAACAATATAAATAAATTATTTAAATTTATTTATAATGTAGATAGAAAAAGATTTTAATAAATATTTAATTAATTACCCACAAATGTGATATGACCATTTTAAGTGTATACACCAAGTAATGTAGCTTGAATTTTTTATTAAACCTAGTATTCCATTGTAGGGAGGCTGTGCAGATTATTGATACTCATTGGCTTCATTAGTTCTATTTAATATGGGTTTCGTGCCAGACAATGTAGCTTCAAATTTGAATTGAGAAACCAAGTTTTACACAACCTACTTGTATTCTACGAAAATGTTTAGTGTGGGCTCCATCTCATCTATGATTTAGCTATGATTTTTAATTTTTCTTTTAATAGTTGTTTCACAATTTCCCTATTTTGTCTATAATATTTAGTGGCAAATAATGTTGCTTGAATTTACAATTGAGAAACCAGTAAAGGATGTGTCTAATACCTCTTATACAATTCTCTATTTGTCTTCAATATTTACCAGTAAAGGATGTAGGTTGAATCTTGTATCAATATGTTTCAAATTTTGTTTTCTATCTATAAGTTCAAAGAAATCGGAAAGGTCTTTTTTACATAAAAAGATTTAGGGTCACCTCATATAATTATTCTCCTACCGTGATACATCATGGATGATCAGAAACCCATACTAAACATATTTGTACAAGACAAGGTCTACAAACAAGGCCTTTCATAACAACAAGAGGGCTTGTTGTAGCATCAGAATTGTCCTGCACCATGAAGAGGTCTTTTGGTGCAATTTGCAGCAAACTAGTGGCAACTTCACCAAAAGTAATACATCAAAGCCTGGTTGAATGGTTACATATGTATATACATATATTCCAAATTTGAGCTCCACTATTTGACACTAAATATTATAGAGAAATAGGGAAATTGTAAAAGAACTATTAGGAAAAGACTTAGGAACCACAAAAATGACAGAATATCGAAACCAAACATTAAATAAAGCTTTGAAACAGGGGGAAAGAATATCATAAAACATATTTAGACAACACAAGTAATTTATGTAATAGTTGGTTGAATGGGCTTGTAGCTTTAACTGCAAAAAATAGTGAAAGTTGCATTCGTCGATTTGCAATTAAGCCTGTGGCATTATACACATTTTGTGGAGATTGTTGCACCATACAACTATTGTCATACGCTAAAGAAAACAAGTAACGTCATAAAGATTTGGGCTTACATATTTGATTTGGGAAGTTGAAATTTTTTTTGTATAGGCATGGAAGAAAAAATAGTTTGGTGGCTTTTAAGTATTTTTTTAATAGTTTTTTTATCTCTTCAACTTTATATCTTTAGCTTATGTGTTATTTGTTTGAAGTTTCTATTTTTTGAGAGGCCAACATTTAATCATGCAGTATGTGTAACATATTTATAATGCCAAAATGGCTCTTTTGATAATGTAACTGAAACAATATATTTTCTTGGATATTTTGTAGTGAACTTTTCCCTACTACAACATTGAATATTGCATTTAGTTCCTGCTATGACATTGCATTACAATTGGTATATAAATATTGAATTTTCTATTCCTCATTTAAAAATATACATGTACACAAACATATATATCCATATATACAAAGTAGGCTCGACCCCCTATGGCTCGTTTCAAAATGCAAGTAAGCATCCAGACTGGATTTTCCCTCAACTAACTGGTTGAGAAGGCTTCAAATTCAACCCTTTAGCTACCTATACTAATGCCAAACTTTGGAATAGACAATATGGTATAAGCAACCAAAAATGTTTGAATTTTTAGCCTTCCCATTTGGTTAATTGAGGGGGAAAACAATTTGGATGTTTCTTGCCTTCATAAATCCCAAGTGCAAGAGTTAGATGGTGATAAACAAATATACTATAGACAAGTATTTAGATATAGTACTATGTGTATAAATACATATATACATATGTACATATGGATAGATATATCTGCTTATATGTGTTTGTTTGTAAATGTGTTGATAAAGGGGAACTTCAATGCATATATGTACTTGATTATTTCTACACATATATGCATGCATATATTCTACATTCAAGCTCCATTATTTGGTATTAAATATTATAGACAGATAGGCACAACATATGTTTGATTCTTGAGCAATTGTTGTTTTTTTTGTTATTAAGGCAAGAAAATATATTGATTAAGTTGCATTTTCAAAAGAGCCACAACGGTGTTGCTTTAAAATTACAGTATTGTAAGAATCATCTTCCTTGGGTCTCCTGTATAACAAAATAGAGGTTTCCCAAACTATTGTGCTATGGAATCTGTAAGTCATTTTGCATTGGCATTTCGCATAATTTTTTTGTCCATAATATTGAATACCATGCATTTTGGATAGATTATTGCACCGTATGATTCTTGCCATAACATAGTAAAATTTAAAATCTGCATAAATACACATATATAGAAATAATAAAAGCCTGCATGCACACACATATAAGCAGCCCCAAAGATAGAGAGATACATATGAGGGTATATGCATTTGTATTTATTATTTTTATTCTTGTTGATGTATCCCCTGGTGTTTGCATAGTATTAAAAGTGGATTTCTATTCTTGTTGTTGTATCTTGTGTTCTTTCAACAATATTAAAAGTGGAATGGTTATAAATTGATATTTTAAAGTTGTCTACCAATTACCATTTGGATGCCACAGTACACTGATCTTTCTTTTAAATTGTAAAATAGAGCTGTCAATTAGTGAACTCAAATTGCAGCATTTTGTTGCTGCAAATAAGTTCATAGAACTATGTGTATGGAGGTGGTCTTTGTGGATGGGTTCGCAGAACCTCCCAATATTGATTTCTTGGTTGCACTCATTGCTTCCCCTACGGAGTCCGAATCTGAGGGTGTGACCCCCCAGCCTTCAAATCCCGATTCTGTAAGTATGGTTTCACTTTATCTTATAGTTGTTGCAAATTTGGAATTATTCTTTCTAGTTCTCTTCGCTTCTAGGTGTATATGTACATGGGTCATCTTGACAAAGCATATAGATGTGGAACTAGATATGCATTCCTATTTTCTAGCATATAAAAGGATGGCTTTGATGTATATGTATATATGTATGTATATGTATATATGTGTATGCATATGTATATGTATATGTATGTATATGTGCATATATGTCTATATATATATGTATATGTATGTATATATGTATATATGTATATGTATATGTATATGTATGTATATGTTTTTATATGTATATGTATGTATATGTATATGTGTATGTATATGCATATGTATATGCATATGTGTATGTCTATGTACATCCAAAAAAAAATACTATAGTATGATAGATTAGATATGAGGACAACATATTTTGTGGATTTGCTATGAAATAAATATCACAATGACTCTTTTGACAGTGCAACCTAATCAAAGTATATTTTTTTGACACTGCAACAATCAATATTCTATATGTATATGTATATGTATGTATATGTGTATATATGTCTATGTATATATATATATATATATATGTATATGTATGTATATATGTCTATAGGTATATGTATATGTATATGTGTATGTATATGCATATTTATATACATATGTGTATGTCTATGTATATGCAAAAATAAATACTACAATATGATAGATTAGATATGTAGACAACACATTTTTCCCAATTACTACGAAATTAATGCCAAAATGACTCTTTTGACAATGCATCTTAATAAAAGTATAGTTTCTCACATTGCAACATTCAATATTGCATTTACTTTGTCCGCCCGCATTTACTTTGCTTTTCTTGCCCCCATTGTGTAGCAATGATAGAATGCATCAAGCCTCACATGAGCAAATACTTACTATCCAGCCCTCCCTGTACCGCGGTGGCCAAGTCCTATATGTATATGTATCTATATGTATGTATGTATCTATATGTATATGTATATGTATGTCGTTGTATATGCATAATGCATGTATATGTATACATGTATATATGTTCGTATATGCATACATGTATATATGTTTGTATATGCATACATGTATATATGTTTGTATATGCATACATGTATATATGTTTATATATGCATACATGTATATATGTTCGTATATGCATACATGTATATATACATGTTTTTATACGTGCATACATTAGCCATGAAACTAATTTTATATCCAACAAGTTCATAATCTGCAATTGGTCCTATGTTAACCCATCCAATGGAAAAGATGCATACCCATAACTAGAATAATAAATGAAGGCCAATAAAACTACTAACCCTAAAAATATTTTTTTTGGAAAGGCACAAGATTCAAGTACAATTTAATATTTCCTAATGTTCAAACTATGCTATTCCTTTTTTGGTCATTCACAAATATTGATTCGTCTACAGATGGATAGACATATATATTTTGTTATATCTTTATGTGTAATTGCAACTTTAAATATATGTATGGATATACATGTATATTCATATATCCTGATGTACTTGAGCTTGTATGTATACTCGTAGGTTGTACGGGTACACTCAAGTTGCACATCCCAATGAATTGTTGAATTTAAAAAGGGTAAAAAACAACAACAAAACTATTTCTACTATAGGGAGCATAGAGAGGAAATATCCATGAAGCGTTGCAAAAAATACTTGCAACAGAGGATAGCTACAACAACCACATATGCATGCCAAAATGGTAATAGTCCTCCCTTGCAACACACAATTCCAATGGCAGATGCCAACCCTTGTGTAGAATCTTAGAGGAGCTCCCCTGTTGCATGAACACAAGAACAACACCTCAAAGAAATATTCAACGATAGCTGTCTTGTTGTGGTAAAGTGATTTCGACATCATATAGATGCACTTTCCAACCTTTCTGTTTGCCAAATATATAGGGAAAGCTACATAGGGATGCACACTCAAATGTTAGGGTCATAAGCCATATGTGTAAGGTGTTATTCTAAAAAAGCTGCCCATCAATTCAACTCCACAAATGGAATGGACCCAAGCCCACAACCATTGTTACTCAAAAAGTTAACACAGGTTGAAGAGATGCTTATTGCTAGGGTGGCTCCAATTTTACAGGTTACCCACACAAGAGGAGGCCAATTTAAATATAGTGGTCATGCGATTAGCTTCCCTCAGGATATCTCAAGCATAGAAAAACTTTTACCACGCTGGCTGTAAGACCTTGAGGTTGTCATCATTCGTAGGACCACAATTGATGGTGGGAATTATGATTGTTATGTTAATAAACATCATGTCATGGATGAATTGAAATACAAGATTCAATATGAAAAATACTAAAATGATGTTGAGATTGATGTTGAGCCTCTTAATATATTACATGATGTTGTTGTTGATGTGTCTAGTTTCTTGCATACAATAGACCAAGTTTCAGATGAAGACCTAATGCCATCAACCAACTCAACAAATGTTGGACAAGAAGAAAATGGCTCTTCAAACTTTACATCATTTATTTCTTGCTTACCAAATGCTAGACGAGAGCTGTAAGCAATAAAAGATGTCTTGCAAATTGAAAAAAGAGAGCAGAATATCTTATCTTGGCCTAAAATTAGTTCTCTTGTTAATGAATACAACATTGAAGGTTTATTTTCAATGGCCTTTCCAACATTTTTCTCCACTAGAGAAACACTTCCCCTTCAACCAAGAAATATTAAAATTCACTTGCATGACTATACCAGGTCCACCTGATGAGATATTTGGACCACAGATTTGGAAAAAATGTTAGGTTTAGATATTTTCTCTACAACTTGATTATGAGACATCGCAACCAACAAACTGTCTCTATTTTTGTTAGAGCAGATCTTGAGGACAGAATCCCCAAGTCATTGACTATTTTGCGGCAACAGCTTTAAGTTGCTCCCGACCACCAACTAGCCGAGTAGTTGATGCGATTTGGTGCATCATTGTGTGGGACCCACTCTTTCTAGAGCTCTTGTCGGGCCCAACTAACCGCTATGATTGAATAACTTGGTATACCCACCCTTTTTTTCACTTTGAGCTGTGCAAACACAAAATGGGCTAACCTACAAAATGTTTTCTCTTCTGCATCTCATTTAGCAATGGAGCCTTCAACAAAAACACTAATAGATAGTGTTGTTTAGAATCCACATATAACATCTTTATATTTGCATCATAGATTCTCAATTTTCCTTGAGGAGGCGATCGAAAAGCTTTTGCATGCAAAAGATTATTGATATAGATATGAATGGCAACATCGTGGCTCTACACATGTGCATGGTTTTCTATGGCTTCCAAAAGCTCTTGACATGGATACTCTTGATTGGTCCAAGACCATGATGTTACCATAACAAGGAACTTTTTTGATAGATACATTTCAGCTTGGAATCCACATTGCCTTGCACAAATATTGCTTAGAATGTATCATTTCATTGAAGAAAACTTGTGCTTGCTTACCACAAGCCAGATCCTGACTAATGATCCAATCATAGATTATGAAGAGTTGCTAAACACAGTTCAAAGGCACACAAAATGCTCTGAATATACTTGTTTAAGAAGAAAAGGAGAGCAATTGCAATGTTGATATAAAGAACCATGGCAGCAACAACTTACCTCTACATTGACATCTGATGTTGAGTCTAACAAATCCTACAAACCAGCAAGAAATGATGATCGTCTAAATATTCACAACCTAGCTATGCTTGCAATTTGGCGTGCCAATGTTGACTGCCAGCCAGTTGTTTCAAGGAAAATTGTTTTGAATTATATTTCTAAATATGCAACTAAATCTGAGAAAAAATAAAAAAATAATCTAGATATGTTGAAAAGAGTTGCAAATACAAATATAGTTGAGGATAGAGCACTGGTTGCATATCAAAAATTCATGATGAATATGCTTGTGGAACGTAACATCTCTGTATAGGAGACGTTCCATGTGTTACAAAATTGCCTCTTCTTACTTGAATGTTGGCAAAAAGACATGGTTTCGTATAAACAAAGATGATAGTGATGAAGAGCTACCAAGAAAATATATTCACTGCTATATGCAAAGGCCTCCAGAGTTAGCTACTTTATCCCTAATTGACTTGGTTCGCCTATATACACACTCGCAACAATGCAAAAAGGATAAATGGAAACCAAGGCACCAACCTACAATTGTCCTTATTTACTTGTTATTCAAGACTACCCCTGTTTAAGATACAAAGATATTTGAGACATTTTGTTGGACTAAACTTATGTTATACAAACCTTTCTAGAACATACAAACACATATAGGTCTTCTGAGAGAAGAGATAATAGAAAATTGGAAATTTTAAAAAATGGCTAGTTATCATCCTTGGCATGTTAACAAACTTCCAGTTACATCCACAACTAAAGAATAGGATGATAGTGATACTGATGATTTGAACCATCGTCCTTCTATGGATGAATATGAATGGGAAGTTTTCTCTTAGCTTGGTGCTACTAATAACTTTAGTATAAATCAGCTTCAGCTATTGGGTAGGTGGGATTTTGATATGAACCATCCATGGAATGCAAACCATGTTCCCAAAGAACTCCATAATATTTCTTTGCAGTTCATCTCATCAGTGAAGGCACAATGTGAGCAAGCTATGGTTCAATTCTTGCTTGTAGATATGTCATCCCATCAACTTTCACCAAAACAGTAATTGGCCCTTCAAATAATCCAAACCCATTGCATGCAGCCTTCACCCAAAGCTCCTCTCCACATAATTATTCAAGGGATAGCTAGCACTGGAAAATACTTCTTGATAAGTTGTATTCAACAACAAATGAACACCTCTTTTGCTACACCCAATAACTACTTGCTCACATTGGCTCCTACAGGTGTTGTTGTGCACAACATATGTGCCTCTACAATCTATATAGCACTTCGAATCACCATAAAGGATACGAATCCTTTGCAAGGGCAGCAATTGACATTATTCCAAGAAAATTTAAGTATATTTAGTACATTTTGGTCGATGAAATGAGTTTTCTAGGCCCAAAGTTGCTATTGAAAATAGATAGCTAGTTATGCCAAGCATTCCCAAATAACCAAACAGAGCCATTTGGTGGTGTTTCTATGATCCTTTTTGGTGATATTGCCCACTTGCCACCTATCACAATAGACCTATTTATGCTTCATGCTCATCAGTTGTAGCCCTATGACACACTTTCATGATTTCAATAACCCTAGACACTATCTTTCACCAAAAAGGATATAGCCCTTCACAACAAAAGTTTTAGGAAATCCTTCTCCATATAAGAAATGATGAGGCTCTCCACGATGATTCAGAAGAGCTTATGAAACAACCAAATAAAATGCTCTCAGTGACAGAAAGAGAACAATTTGATGTTGCTACACATTTGTTTGCAACAAATGACTTGGTCACATTGCACAACAAAAAAATGATCAAATAGTTAAATCTACCCATAGCCATTAGCATTGCTTGGATATGATGACCAACTTCTCCTAGAATTGCTACTTTGTGTTCGTGAATAGGTGATGCTAACAACGAATTTGTGGATTCAAGCTGGCCTAGTCAATGGATCCCTTGGTGTTGTTACAGCTATTGTGTACAATCCAAATTCTAAACTGCCAAGCCCACCTGACTATATTGTTGTCCACTTTAAAAATTACATTGGTCCAACATGGGACCCATAACATCCAAGAGACATCCCCATCTCAACAATAAGTCAGGGGGGTCAAACACAAATTCCACTCACTATGGCATGGGGAATCACAATACATAAAGCATAGGGCTTAACATTGGATAGAGCAACAATAAACATAGATAGAAAAGAGAGGCAAGGGTTGACTTTTACAACTATTTCATGTGTAAAATAAATTGAAAAAATCTGTATTGATCCACCTTTCTCATTTGAGAGATACTCTAGGCTTGGCACCAACAAGTACACTGCTTGTTGTCACAACGAGGAAACGCGTCTAGAACAACTACATCCCTCACCAAGTGCTTCTGGTTCCACCAAATAGGCCGACTTACAAAAAAGCCTCCAAGATAATTATTCTTACATCTCCCTCAGCTTGTGTGCCATCGCCTGCTCAAGCATTTTCTAAGTTGAATCTTTAAAAATCATACCAAGTAATAATTTGTGAAAAATGGGTATAATGCCAAAAATGCACAAAGATACTACACACAAATAACTAGAGGCTACAACTTGTACAAGGAAATTCCATGTTTTGATGATTGTATTCTATTGATCTGCCGACTTCTTTCTCTAAGATTTTATTGTGTGATGATTTTACTATATGGCATTCAAACCAATACACTATTTTGTATATTCCATTTTCCCATCTTTGTTTAAGCATTTTAAAATTCCATGATGTCAACTATTTATTGGCATACCTAAAATTCTCTTCCAACTGATTTTAACATAAAGTGGTGTAAACGTATAGTTATAATTCTTACACATTAATACATATGCAAATACAAACAACTTCAGCTGTCTAAGATGCATAGAGATTGGAACCAACAATAACTAGAAAACAAAATTTCTGTAAGTCAATAACATCTTTAGAACATTCCAACATATTAAACTATATATGCACATGTTCCACATGCATTCTCAAAAACAATTGTCTTCCATTTGACTAATAAGTATAAAATCCTCCAACAATGATATGTTTTCTATTCTGATAGCCTATATGTACGTTGACTTCTCACATTTCTCCTCTGTGCTTTCCTTCCACAAATTTTAATGTCTTGCTGTTACCTTTTCTATTAGCTTTATTTGATTCAAATTGCTACAAATGTTTGTCTACAAAATTATTTTCCCATTGTTTCACTATTCTTATATATTACATTCATAGATATATAGTCTTGTCTACATTGATTTTCTTTTCCGTGATACATGATAAAATTCCATGTTATTTGTTATGGCTTCCTCGAGCATGTCCACAATGACCATCGAGTTTATTGGCTTCGTGGTTTCCTCATCGTGCCTCCCTCAACGGACACAAAATGGTAGGTGCTTGCTCATGTGACAATTGATAGATCCTTACATTGTTGCAGAATGCCATGCAAATTAGTACATCTAATATTCATTGTTCTAATATAAGGATATGAATTGTTTTCGTTGCCTTGTGAAATGACAGACTTTGTTGTTTG
>VDFB02146346.1:0-24389 GCA_007258455.2 Sequoia sempervirens | reverse complement strand
GGTTCAATTATCCTTTCTTTGGTTATTGTTTCAATTGCAATAATTTTGGACATAGAGCTGTGGTGTAGAAGTTATTTGGTAAGAAGAAATAATTTTGTCAACAATAATGAATTTTCATTGCTATACAATTTCAATATCATTTGCTACAAATACAATAATTTTGGACACATTGCAAGGAACTACAAAAGTAATTTTGTGATTCCTATTCTATCGAAAAGTGGAAGAAAAGGATCATAAAGTAGGAGTCATGAATTAGATAAAGTCTGGAAGAAGGTTCTAGATGAGAAGTCAAAAAAATCATTGATTGCTCAAATTGCTTTACATGTTAAGAAGGAGAAGAATTTGTGGATCATAGACAACGGTTGCTCAAGCCACATGACTGTAGATAAAATTAAGTTCATGAATTTCAAGAAATTTGATGGTGCTCTATGAATCTTAGAAATAATTCTATTTCCAAAATCTTCGTTAAGGGAACTTTGAGTCTTGATGGTGGTAGGACAAGGACACATGATGTTTTGTATGTTGAAGGACTAAAGCATAATTTGATGAGTGTAAGTCAGATGTGTGACAAAGGTTATAATCTATTCTTTGGTGCTGAAGGATGTGAAATTAGGAAATCAAGTACTGGAGAACTAATTACAGAAGGAAGTAGGACATATAGTGACATATATCACCTTAGTGAACTGAATGGACAAAATTGTCTAACTATGCAAAGAGAAGAAAGTTGGATTTAGTATAGAAGGTTGGGATATATGAACTTTGATGATATTGTAAAGATTAGCTTAGGAGGAATGGTCCAAGATATGCCAAAGATTAAGAAGCCTCAATCTATTAACTGCAAGCCATGTCATGAGGGAAAGTAGACAAGAATAAAATTTCTTGCTAAGGAGTATTCTACCTCAAAACCCTTGGATTTAGTTCATATAGATTTTTTTAGACCTATGAGGACTAAAATTATAAAAGGAGACATGTATTTTATGATGATCATTGATGATTACACTAGGATGAATTGGATTACATTTCTAAAGGAGAAGTCAAAAGCATTTGGGAAGTTTAAGGCATTCAAGGTATTAGTAGAGAATGAAACCAAAAGAACAATTAAGGTATTGGGATCAGATAGAGGTAGAGAATTCACTTCTAATAAGAATGATTTTTTTTGTGAAGAGCATGGGATACAAAGGCAATTTTTTTCTCCTAGAACTCCATAGCCAAATGGAGTTAGTGAAAGGAAGAACTAGACTTTAGAGGAGATGACAAGAATAATGTTATGTCAAGAAAATCTACCAATCATGTATTGGAGAGAAGCAGTTCAAACAATAGTATATATTCTGAACAATGTTTAGATCAAGAGAAATATTGATAAAACACCATATGAGATATGGAGAAGAAGACTGGAATCTGTTAGACATCTCAAAATATTTGGAAGCAAGTGCTACATCAAAAGGGATGAATAAAAGTTGGGTAAGTTTCATTCCAAATCAGATGGATGTATTTTCCTTGGTTACTCTTTGAGAAGTATAGAATATAGATGTTATATCAAACTATTGAAGAGGATTATAGAAAGTGCAAATGTGAGAGATGATGAAAGAATTCAGTCTATTGGTTTTTCGGAAGTAGAAGATGATGAATAACCAATTGACAACAATGGTCAAGAATCAAAAATTGGCACAAAAACTCTAGCAAAGCATGTTTAGAAGAATCACTCTGATGACCAGATCATAGGAGATAAAGATAGTGGGGTTCAAACTTGGAAGAGAATTGAGAGAGAAAATGAGCAAGTACACTTTGCATTACTATCAAAGATAAAACCTAAGTCCTAGAAAGAAGCAATCAACGAGATAGGCTGGATATAAGCTATGGAGGAAGAGTTGAATCAAATCAAGAAGAATGAAACTTGGGAACTTGTCCCAAGACCTAAAGGCAAGAATGTGATTGAAACCAAGTGGGTTTTCAGAAATAAGCTAAATGAAGAAGGTGAAGTGATCCGAAACAAGGCTAGACTTGTGTGTAAAGGATATGCTCAGGTTGAAGGCATAGACTTTGAAGAGACATTTGCTTTGGTAGCAAAATTGGAAGCAATCAATATGTTTTTAGCTCTTTGAGCATTCAAGAACTTTAATGTATACAAGATGGATGTGAAATCAACATTTCTAAATGGACAACTAGAAGAAGAGGTCTACATTGAACAACCAGAAGGGTTTTAATTCTCTAACAATTTGAATTATGTTTGCAGACTGAAGAAGGATTTATATGGACTCAAACAAGCACCCAAAGCTTAGTATTCAAGGTTGCATGGATACTTGTAGCTGCAAGGGTTTTAGAGAGGAAGTGAAGATAGTAATCTATACATCAAAACAAAAGGTGATCAACTATTGATAGTTGTGGTTTATGTAGATGATATCATCTTTGGTGGTAGCAATTATAACATGTGCAAGGAATTTCAAAAGGCAATGCATAATGAATTTGAAATGTCAATGCTAGGTGAATTATCCTTTTTCGTTGGGTTGCAGATTGCACAGTCAGATGAGGGAATTTTCATTTCACAAAACAAATACATAAAGGAAATGCTATGTAAGTTCAGGATGAAAGAATGCAAACTGATGAGTACACCTATGGTGACAAGATGTAAGTGGAATAAAGATGATGAATCTTCTCTGACAAACCAAAGCTTGTAAAAATTGTATGATTGGTAGTTTGTTTTATGTGACAACATCTAGATCGAATATAATATAGGTAGTTGGAATGGTTACTATATTTCAGGTAGCACCTAAAGAAACTTATGTTAAAATAGTAAAGAGAATATTTAGGTATTTTAAGACTACAGTGGATTTTGGACTATGGCATCCTAAGAGTGAAAATTTCACTCTAACCACATATTTAGATGTAGATTGGGCAGGATGCATAAATGACTGGAAGAGAACAAGTGGTGGAACATTCTTTCTTGGTGATAGTTTGGCGTCCTGGTCGCGCAAGAAACATGACTCAGTTTCATTATCTACAAAAAAGCAAAATACATTGCTCCAAAATCATGTTGCACTCAGGTATTGTGGATGAAGCAAAACTTGAAGGAGATGAATATTGTGTTTGATGAACCTATCACTATTCTCTATGATAACACCAATGCCATAAATATCTTAAAGAATCCAGTGATGCATTTAAGGACAAAACACATTGCAATCAAGTATCATTTTATGAGAGAGAAAGTTTTAGAAAAGGAAGTAAAGTTGGAGTATGTGGAAATCAAGGAGGAAGTAGCAGATATATTCACAATACCACTTCCTAAGGAGATATTTGAGCTTTTTTGATAGAAGTTGGGATTTATTTCTCCCTCCTCCTGAATCAAGAGGAAGCATAGGTTGAGGGGGAGCTTGGTATCCCTACTACAAGAAGGCTTGGTGGTCTTGCAGAGGTTTTTTAGAAGCAATGAAGCATGGACTCAGGGGGAGTCTATCTAGGAAACATGTTTCCGAATTGTGCTATGTACTGGGATTGCAAAAAAGAAAAAAAATGGATACTAAGGAGGAGAAATGCAAGATGTTGACCTTTTCCATCGATGTCAAAGGGGGAGAAAGTGGACTCAAAATGTTATATATTTGGGGAGAAAGTGAACTCAAAATGCCATATTTTTCAAGGGGGAGAAATCAATCTAAGAGGGAGAATTGTGTTCGTGTGTGACTAGCTAGTTCTATGGGTGGACCGACATTTTGTTATTCGTCATCAATGACAAAGGGGGAGATTGTTTAACATAGGTTGTCATTGATATCAAAGGTTGTCAATGATGTAGTAAGAATGTTGATGTCAAAGATGAAAAGGATTGTAGGAGTACTAGAATTATCATTATATTCCCTTATCATATATGCATGGTATATGTCAGAGGTTCAATGTGGTTGCATACCTATTTGTGTTGGAAATTTTACTATCATGAAGAAGTTGTCTCATCAATCATATCACTATTAGTTTTATTGAGACATGACTTCCTTCCAAAGGTTGGTGTAATTGTTGTGTGCTTTCTATATCATGTATGTGTCTATTCACCATGTCAATTATGGTTTGGAGGACTATACCAGAATGTTTCAACCTAATATTTATCAGGTTCAGTGTTTCTCAAGTCTCCCTTCTAGAGACTTTGTAGGCTCTATGGTTTGAGAGGAGAGTATTCCTACACTTGTTCTATCATATTCTAGAGTTTTCAGAGGATAGGTTTAGGCTATAGAAAGTTTGAAGTGATAGAAGGTTCTCTAGGTCTGTTTGTCAACCAGTTGAAGTAACGACTAGTGTGAAAAATTCAAGTCTTGTGTGTGGTGTTAAGTTAGGACTTGCTTAAGGTCCCTGTGGTGGTGCACAACATCATGTTCTATTGGCGGAAAGAAAAAAATGATTTTGGACCAACATGCTACAAGTTTCATATAATTTGAATTTAGGTCCACCTTATGTTGTCTCGACTATTTGTGGATCCCTGTTCAACATGGAAGAGTGTTAATGCAATGCCATGTGTATATTTTAAATGCTTAGATGCATTGTTATGTATGAGTGTCAAGTAGAATTACACCGATGTGAAGAAAAGTTGGCTATAGGTGTAAATTGAAGAGAAGGTTGTGTTCCAATTTATGTGGTATCATCAGAAGATCATATGAAGAGTAGAAGAGTGTCTGAGGAAACTTTGACACATGTATGAGGAATGTTATGCTATATAGTAGATCCACAAGCATTATCTTTGTATTTCGGTAGGACTAGTGTTCTACCTGTTGTACTGATTCAATTGGGGATTGGTGTCTCTAATATTTTGGTGCCTACAAGAACATCAAGGGATTGGTGTCTTCGGTAGGTTGGTGCCTACTTCAGTGTGTAAAATTCACTTGTATATTTATGCATTGTGAGGCTAGATTTGGACAATAAATCCAAGCATCTATTCTCACCATGGTTTTTCCCATCTTGGGTTTCCACATATATCTAGTGTTCATGTGTGCTTTATGCTTGTACGTTTTAATTGCTTATGTAGGATTTGCTAAGAAGAATCATATATTCTGATAACTATAGAAAATATTCAAATTGCATGATCTAATATTATTTGTTGAAGTTGAGAATTTTGAATTGATTAGATCTACTGATTTACCCCCCTCTCAATAGATTGTGTGCCCTTCGATATATGTAATGATGACTATGTTAAATTGATATATATATATATATATATATATATATATATATATATATATATATATATATATCAATTTAACATAGTCATTATATATAGTGACTATGTAAATTAATAAATATCATTTAAAATGTTTCCAACACCTAGCATAATTTCATTTTCTTGAGAGCTTCAAAAACCTATTCAACAAATCCATTTTATGTATACTCTACAATCATTGACATTCCATGGGATGATATCTCTTTGAGTTATTATATTAAACAATTATCGTGGTGCCTTTGCTTCCATGTTGCATACATGTCTACCAAGGCACTTTCAACTACACTATCTAACAAAAATATCCCAACCATTATGCTTCGATGGATGCCCACACATTGTTCCAAGTCTCCCATTTTTCATATGTAGGTTGCAATGGTAATTTCCTATGAGAAACTAGTTATAATAACTACCTCTTCTCCATACAAGAAATTTATTTTACAAGATATTCATAACTCAAAACTTTTGAGTTGTGAAAATTCATAGCCTTTAATATTTGGGTTGTGAGTTGTGAAATCATGTAAAGTCGTGCGATTAAGATGTGTTTTCTAACCTTTACCTTTTAAAGGTTAGGATTTGGCAAAAAGGTGAGTAGTTAAACCTTATTTTCTAACCTTCACCTTTAAAGTTAGGATTTTGCAAAAAGGTGTGTAGTTAAACCTTATTTTCTAACCTTGGGTGGGTGCAAAAAGATGGGGGGCCAAAAAGTGGCCTCCCCTTTCATTTTTTTAAAAAAATCCCTAATGTGAGCGTGTCATAATGCACTCACATTATGGATTGGAGTGACCGAGTATTAGGCTCGATCACTCCCAAGCTATAACACACTTGTGTTATAATGCAATCACATTATATGTTATTTAAACAAAAAAAAGCAAAAAACTTCATTCTATGTTTTTTGCAAGTTTCTATTCTCCCCACAGCTTGAAACCCCTACATAACATGCTCACGATTTTAGGGCCAAAAATACTTCAATTCTTCATCGAATCTTCATCAAAATATCGCTACGATGTCGAAGAAGTAAGTAATTTCTATTTTTTGTGTGAATTTGGCATCAAATAGGTAGATTTAATATGCTTTTTGATGTAAATTTATTTAATTTTTAGGAAATGATAATGTACCTCCAAACACTCCTCAAATTCCTCTTCAAAATCTTGATTCACCTCATGCCTAAATCCCTACTGAAGAACAACCCCAAAAAACACCTCCAACAATTCCTCAACATGCTTCGGGAACTCAAGAAAATTTAATGGGGAAAATTAAAAAAAAACAAAAACAAATTGAGGATATAATTGCAAGGTTGAAAGATCTTGCAAGCTCAACCTCGCATAGAACCATGATTGCTCAATAACTTGAGTCAATAGTATCACATGTCAATTCAATTAGCAAGAAAACAAGTAGTTGTTCAGAGAAGAGACGAGTTTAGAGAATTTTATGCAGATAAATTATCCTATAAACAAGTGAAAGATGAAAAAATTACAAATTTTGACTTGTGTGTGCTATTCACAAACCCTAGAATGAATCAACCTTTACGTGGAATTCAAGCAAGAGGTTCACTATCCATTAGTGTAACCACCAAGGGATAAAGAACCATTTTTGGAGGAAGTGGTGGATGGTTTTTTACCATCCTCCATGCAACAACAATGTGGTGCCACAATGTTTTTTGAGGAAACTCTACTGTGAGTTTGTCCTTAATAAAATCCTAAACTATTTTGACATGTGAGACTTCTAGGGTAGAGGTGGGGGCTCTACACAAGACAAAGTGGGGGCATGTATCGATGCACAAAAACCATCTAGACGAGCACTCACTAGACTAGCATATGAACATGTGACTATCCCTTCCATTGTGAAGGAGAGTGTTGAGGTTGATACATTGTAGTCGATTAGTTCCTTGATCCAAATCCTTATACAACATACTAGTCCTCTAGCATAGGGTGAGCTGATGAGTCTTTGGGGAGTAGAGTTTGACCTCATTATTATTAGGCTTGCAGGTCACCCTGTTGTTATGATCCCACGCATAGTCATGATGCAGGTGCCTAGTGTACATCTGTAGCTGATTAGATGGTGATGACAGATGCCCTCCTTCATGAGGCATTCGACCTTGATAGTCAAGTAAATGTTAGCAAGTTCATTGAATTTAATTTATTAAATTTCATTTTTGAAATGCAAGATTAACTAAATTAGTTGAATGATTATAATGAAATTTCAGGGTCATTGCATTCACTTTGTTTTTAGCGGTCCTCCAGCTCCCTATTATGTGATCACATGTATTGCAGAGGTATGCAACTAGTAAATAATTATAAATATTACATGTGAATAGCTAAACATTATATGGATGGTATTCTTATATCTCATTTTGGATGTTGAATAGGTTAATCTTGGAGCTTTGACAGTAACACCTTCCAATGGAGGTGGTCATCAAAATTTTCACTCAGGTAGTATAGACTATTTATAATTTTAAAATAAAAAATATATATTTTATAATTTAATAATGTTTAATGACTTGAAGGTTCTAAATAGTTTGTAAGTATGCTTTGTACTTTTTAATTAATTTGATTTCAGGTTATTATGCACTTCATAATCTATGAATTTAATTTGTTCATGTTGTTGACCTCCAAAAATATAAGCTAGTGGCATCACTAGCTTGTAGCATACCATTTCACTCTTATCCTCCTAACTATCATCACTAGCTTATAACATACCATCTCTTTGCTCACTATTGGGCTCATGAATGTTGCTTAGGATATTGATCTTATTCCTACCCTTGTCCTATGTTGACTATACTTATCATGATGACTATGTTATTGCATTCATACATTATGGATGTAGACTTTCGTTTATACCTTTGAAGTGCTTGACATCATAGAGGACTACTCTCTTGCTTTCTTGACTGTATACTGTCATCTTCTATCAATTATCTTCAATGGTATCTACTTCATAGACAAGGTATTTTCCACTTATCATTTAGAAATATATGCCCTCTTTCTATCCCTTCAAAAGGAATATCCTCTATTAATATGATCATTAAGAGGGCACTGTCACTCTAAACTATCCTTTAATAATAAACTATTGCATGCTCCTCTTATACCATTGTATTAATTTTTTTGCTTCTCCTATGAGACTATCTTGTAGCATTGGATTTCATGTGATTACCACCACATTCATGACTATTATGCACTCTTTACCTTGAGGTATCTTGGTTGAAAACATATAAATTATCTCCTAATAAAAATCATATTCCACAATTATCCCTTGAAGCATTCTTTGGTATTGAAATATAGGTGATTGTCCTATTACATCTTAAAGTGGCCATAGACTCTCATATTCAATCTTATGTAACTATCCTATTACAACTCTTTATTTATGCTATATCCTTTATTGTTCATTTGTTGTCCTTTTTTCATCATTTCTCCTTGTGATCATTACTCTACCTATGTGAATATTACATTGTCCACTGTAATGAAGATATCTCACTCCATTTCTTAGCTATCTCTTCTTTGTGATTCACCCATGAATATGAATAGAATGTTGAGGTTTTATGAAAATCATGGAGTGTCTTTATATTTGTGATTTTTTATCAAGATCTTAGGACCACTGTCTCCTCATTGCTCACTATCACTACATCATTTTGCTTTTAGTTGGTAGTGCTTATTATTGTTTCTTTTCATGCATCTCATTATCATGGTTTACATTATTTCTATAAATCTTATTCCTATTTCAAAAATTCTTCGCACTTCACATCAAAAAAGGTTTGCATGACTTCTTTATGTAATCATGATATTTTCCCTTCCTTGCATGATATAATCATCCCTAGGATTGTCATCTTGTGACTATCCTTTACTTTGAAATTGTCCTTATGAAACATGCAAACCCTTGAAGCAATGTATAGTTCAATAAGTACTCAAATTTTGTTGACTATCTCATACATTATAAGCCATGATATGCATCACTCTTCTAGTTTTCATAATTGAATAATGTTGTTTTATTTTCAAATGATGTAAGCAGAGACTCCTCTCGATGTTGATAGGGAAATGGAGCATGATGTCTCTACTGCAATAGATAGCTTGATACATTTGATAAGGGTATGAGGCAGATTAGTAAATTTCAAATTACATTTGTTGTTATAGTTGTTTATTATTGAAAAATCAAATGATTATTGTAGTTTAATTTCTATTTGGATTGTTTTTATAGGACTTTATAATGCCATAAATTGAGCATGCCACTATTTTGGATGAGGAGAGAGATCATTTGGTGGTAGTAAGTGATTATTTTGTTAAATTTTTTATTTTTATAATGTAGTTTCTATATATTAATGTCTATACTTTTTATTGTAACAGGTAAAACTCCATGAAGAATTAAATATGAGGAGCAACCATCGAGTTCAAAGTGGACCATTTTCATATGCATCTCCATACCATCGACGATCAAAGGCCACCCGTGATCTTTTTCCTTCACCTGGAGGGGAATGGATTTTTATTGGGGTCCTTTGTTGTATGCCTATATGGCATTTTTTGACATATATTTTGTATTGCATATATGTGACTTTGTATCCCTATATGGAATTCTTGTACAAGCCTATATGGCTATTTTGTATATATGTTAAACTTATATCAACATATATTGATGTATGCCTATATGTCTATTTGGTTAATACACATCTTTTTTATTGATGGTGTCCATATTTGCATTATAAATCCATGCTTCAATGGATATTTATAGATGGTTTACTTCAAATATTTAAAATCCAAGTGTATTCCATGCTTCATAACTTATTTCACATTAATTCCACCTATATTTGTTGGTTAATTATTAACTTTCCTACACCAATATGTGTTTGTGGTCTTTGATGACATTTTTGGCATATAGTTATGAAATCAAGTTTTATTCAAGACAAATTACAAAAAATTTACACTACGTTTCCAATAACTTTATTCAGGTATATTCAAGTACCTATCCATTCAAGTACCCATCCTCTAGTTGGCCGACCACTACTTCAAATTTAGAGGCATATTCTTCATGCCCACACTTTCTTTCATCTCAAAAAAAAGTTTTCTTATATTGACCAAAACGTTTATGACTGTATTGAGTTCAAGCAATAGAGGAGACTAGTTCTTTGGTGTATATTATTTAGTCATAAGATTATAAAGACACCTACATTGACCAAAAATTGTAAAGTGGACTTATTCTATAGCCACCCTAACGTGTTCAAATTATCGGTTTAGCCCCAGGAGATGAAGAATATAAGTAATGCCTCTTGACAATTTTTTATTAAATGCAACTGACACTTTTTGAAACATATGAAACATTGTTATTGTAGAGAGACCCTACATGACCTTATACCTTCAGACATAATGTTTCTAAGAGCCATGGTTTTTGAGTAATAGGTCATCAAAGTTTGTTGCCCTTTTGTACTTTGGTCTCTTAAAATAAATTGTCAGTGCAATGTAGTCTAGAACATTTTGGCATGCTAGGGTGCGAAATAGGACCTTGTATAGCATAAACCTACCAACCCTGACATGTTGGAATTATCGTTTTGGTCTCATGATGAACAAAACAAAAATTGCACCACCTTGCAACTTTACATTACATGCATCTGACACTTTTTCTATCAGCTAAAACCTTGTCACCAAAGACAAATGGATCAAAGATATGAAAAATTGAGAGAGGTCATTGTATAGGTGCCCTATGTGATCCTTTACCTTCAAGAAGTGTGTTTCTGAGTGCCAGGATTTCTGAGTAAAAGCTCGTCAAAGTTTGCTGCCCTTTTGCACTTTAGTCTCTTAAGAGAAATTGTCATTGCAATGTAGCTTAGAATGTTCTAGCATGCTGGGGTCTGAAATAGGACCTTTCCTAGCATAAAACTATCCATCCAGACATGTTGGAACTATCAATTTGGTCGCATGATGAATAGAACAAAAATTACACCACCATGCAACTTTACACGATATGCATCTGACACTTTTTCCATTGACTGAAAACTTGTCACTGTGGAAAAATGGATTAGAGATATGAAAAAATGAGAGAATTTATTGTAGAGTGGCCCTATGTGATCCTACCTTCAGACGAAATGTTTCTAAGTTCCATGGTTTTTGAGTAACAACTCGTCAAAGTTTGCTATCTTTTTGCACTTTCGTCTCTTAAGAGATATCACCGATTCAATGTAGCTCAAAATGTTTCGGCATGCTAGGGTGTGAAATAGAACCATGCCTAGCACAAACCTACCCATTTGAACATGTTGGAACTATCCATTTGGTTGCACGAGAACAAAATGGAAATTACACCACCTTGCAACTTTACACTACACTGACGCTTTTTCCTTTGACTTTAAACTTGTCACCACAGGAAAATAGATCAAAGATATGCAAAATTGAGAGAGGTTATTATAGAGGGGCCCTACATGATACTGTAACTTTAGATGGAATGTTTCTAAGTGCCATGATTTTTGAGTAACAACTCATCAAAGTTTGCTACGCTTTTGCACTTTGGTCTCTTAAGAGATATCGTCGGTGCAATGTAGCTCGAAATGTTCTGGTATGCTGGGGTGCAAAACATGACCTTTCCTAGCATAAACCTACCCATCTAAATGTGTTGGAATTGTTGGTTTGGTTGCACGATGAACAAAACAAAAATTACACCACCTTGCAACTTTATACTGCATGCATTGACACTTTTTCCATCAACTGGAAACTTGTCACCACAAGTGAATGGTTTTGAGATATGAAAAAAAGAGAGGTTATTGTAGAGGGGCCCTACGTGATTCTGTACCTTCAAATGAAATGTTTCTAAGTGCTACATTTTCTGAGTAATAGCTCATAAAAGTTTGTTGCCCTTTTGCACTTTGGTGTCTTAAGAGATATCAACCGTGCAATGTATCTCAGAATGTTTCAACATGTAGGGGTGTGAAACATGACCTTGCCTAGCATAAACCTACCCATCTAGATGTGTTGAAATTGTCGGTTTGGTTGCACGATGAAAATAATGAAAATTACACCACCTTGCAACCTTACACTGCATGCATTTGACACTTTTTCCATCAACTAAAAACTTGTCACCATGAGAAAATGGATCAGAGATATGAAACCAAGAGAGGTTATTGTAAAGGAGCCCTACATGATCCTATACCTTCAAATGGAATGTTTCTAAGTGCCATGATTTTTGAGTAACAACTCATCAAAGTTTGCTGCCATTTTGCACTTTGGTTTCTTAAGGGATATCGTCGGTGCAGTGTAGCTCAGAATGTTCTAGCATGCTGGGGTGCGAAATAATATTTTTCCTAGCATAAACCTACCCATTCAGATGTGTTGGAATTGTCAGTTTGGTCACACAATGAATAGAATGGAAATTAGACCACCTTGCAACTCTACATTGCATGCATATGACATTTTTTCCATCGACTGAAAACTTGTCACCACAGGTAAATAGATCAAAGATATGAAAAATGGAGAGAGGTTATTGTAGAGGGGACCTACATGATCTTGTACCTTTAAATGAAATGTTTCTAATTGCCACAGTTTCTGAGTAACAACTTGTCAAAGTTTGCTACCCTTTTGCACTTTAGTCTCTTAAGAGATATTGTCGGTGGAATGTAGCTCAAAATGTTTCGGCATGTAGGGGTGCGAAACAGGAACTTTCATAGCATAAGCCTACCTGTCTAGATGTGTTAGAACTATTGGTTTGGTCACACGATGAAAAAAACAAAAATTACACCACCTTGCAACTTTACATTGCATGCATCTGATGCTTTTTCCATCGATTGAAAACTTGTCACCACAGGTAAATGGATCAGAGGTATGAAAAAATGAAAGGTTACTGTAGAGGGACCCTACATGACCTTGTACCTTTAGATGAAATATTTTAAGTGTCATGGTTTCTGAGTAACAACTCATCAATTTTTTCTTCTCTTTCACACTTTGGTCTCTTAAGAGAAATCGCCAATGCAATGTAGCCCAAAACGTTTTGACATGCAGGGGTATGAAACAGGATCT
The DNA here is from genome assembly GCA_007258455.2 of Sequoia sempervirens. Lineage (NCBI taxonomy): Eukaryota > Viridiplantae > Streptophyta > Pinopsida > Cupressales > Cupressaceae > Sequoia > Sequoia sempervirens. The sequence continues at coordinate 11,219 of VDFB02146346.1, read as the reverse complement.
TTGAGCCGGTCAAAGAGTATGGAGAGTGTTGAAGGGTTTGGAAGAATGAGTAGTTAATGAAATTTCTTTTGTGAATGCCAATAAGACATTCAAATCTAGGGTTTACAAATTCTAACTAGTTTTTGTAAATGAAAGCTTAAATGACTTAGTTGCTGAATATTATGTTTTGATTTATAGATTTTAGATAGGATACAATTTAAAATTACAGTTTGTTGAATGTTATACAGTGGGATAAGGGCACTAACAAAATGGAATTTTTAGAGCATGAAATTATAAATAATTTTTTAAAATATGATTTGATTTTTTACATAAGTAAAGTTGAAATGTGACAGTGAAAGGTCTAACTATCAATTGGTCATTCCCAAGTGCTAGGTACTACTATTGTTGATCAACTTGGCTAGAACCTAAAAATGAACTTTACAATTGACACTAAATAAATAGAAGCACATGATTACCCTATCTTAGAGCATAATCTTAAAAATATCAAGAATAAAATGAAGACAACAAATAATACAGTTATTGCAAATGATTCATCTTTTTCAAAAAATGTGAATGTATCTTGATGCTAATCTCCTATGTACCTACACGTTATATCGTACTTGTTTACCCTTATTGGGAGCAATCTTATATGTCTTGATGATTATCTATTGTCTATATGATTGTCATAGTTATCATTCAATATATTCATTGTTACATGATGTTATCAATGATGCTTTTAGCATTATTTTTCATGATCTATGTTCTTGCATGCTTTGAATTTTAGATTTCATGTAGTTTTCATAAAATATTTTTCATCTCTAATTTTTTCACACTTTGTATACAACCAATTGAAGGGGGAATGTATTATTGCTAACACTCTTATGTTGAGATTATAAAAACCCACCTACACTCATAGAGACTCATCACTATACCTAAATGGATCTTGACAACACTTACACACCCACACATGAGTACAAAGCTATTGCATTAGTATCAGAGTGTAGATCATACTTACCACACAATGTTGAACAAAATTACATGGGCATATTAAATATGTCATATCAAATTGTTACACCTAAGATGACGGTCCATTTACCACCACTAAGGGAACTACATGTAATTTTGACTTGATAGTGAAACACAACAAAAGATGGTGAATGTAATTTTTATCACAACAAAGTTCACTAAGTGCCATTTTAAATGGACCTACCATAAATATGCATATAATCTTTCCAATATTCACTATATATGTGTGAAAATGTAGCAACAAGAAAATGAGAAACTTTAAATTAAAGAGGGGCAGTAAGTCCTTCCTATGCCATATGAAATTTGGAACCAAAACATAAGTAAAGTTGAAATGTGACAGTGAAAGGTCTAACTATCAATTACAATAAATTAATATCAATACCATGACTTTACAAATTCAATGTACATACTTATAAATTAATCCAACAAAGCATCCAAATTTTCTCTACTCTTTATTGTGTGAAGTATCGCCTCATGGTTAGACTCACACACCTTCCGCAAGTTCTTGTTCAAAGGTTTACCCCCATATTTGATCAAATGAACATTGGGTACCACGACAAGGTTTGAGTAATGAAGAATCTTTCGATGCATGTCAAAGTCTTGAAACAATCAAACATTAACACTCTTATGTGGGTACCTTTTAAGCCATGTTCTAGTAATAACCATTGATCCTGTAGGGTATTCAATGTTTTCTCCATTTGTAACTGAGGCCTCCAATTTAGTTTTTGCCTCAACACAATGACACAAGTAATAATTTTTTCCCTCTTCATTGTCTTCATCTACAATAACTGCATAAACATACCCTACATTGATATGTGTAGTAAATTAGATGAATTTAATCAACATTACAAAAACACTACAAAGTAAGATAACATTAGGAATTTTAAAAACTATGCAAGTAGATATATTACCTAGTTGAACTAGATCTGATATGTGACCAAAGTCAATCGATGATTCCATCTGTGTCAGTTCCAATACCATTAGGAGCTGATACATGTCAAGTGAGCTTAGAAATTTTAACCACCATTCATCAACCCACTCCTTTGACTCACACTCATTCTAGGCTTGAATTGTACATGAAGAACAAAAGCATGTCATATTCCATGTATGGATACTCCATGAATCTACATTAGAGCTTTTGAAAGAGTGTAGCTCACTTGATCTTGACAGTGTACAACAATCTTCATATTGTGTAATGTTAGTATCATGTATCAACTAAAAATATATATGAACTAAAGACTTACCTTCATTACCTGGACCCATCAAAGCATTACACCACTTGGCGATTGATTTCAAATTTGTCAACTTTGAATTGCCTTTATACTTTAACTCTTCTCATGCTATGTCTCTTTCGGTACATGATTTTATGCCCTCATGCTCCCCATTTCCATGCCCGACCTCACAAAATTTTCACATATGCTGAACACCTATAATATTATGCATCTTTCTCAACCAATAGAACATCTATGAGTTCTTGAATTATGATGCACAATTATCCAACCATATGATATGTTGATAGAAAGATATGCCCCTTCTAGCCCAATCATGGTAGAACACATGAAACCAACCTTGCATGAACTTTGTAGAATGTGTGTGATCATCATTGATATAAAAATGATACTCCTTTATGATCTTTTTGTCGTCCTTTGTACTATCATTGGTACGAATGAATGCTATGTGTACAAATATAACAACCTGTGTGGAGTTGTAATACTGCGATTGCACCTCACGCTGTGGCTATAGACTATAGTTCTCTGCAAAGTTGACGATTGAAACAATGCTACCAAGTGGAAATGTGTCCTTGCATAACTTGAATTACAAGTCCAACCATCAATCTCTATGGGTATGCCTTGCATACTCATACACTATACTATCATGAAATGTAGACATAAACTGATACACTGGAATCTTTTGACTAACCAAATCACACCTTTTTTCTTCTTTACCATCTTTTGTATTTTAGGCCACTATCTCCTATTTCCTAAATTTTACTAGTTCATTTCCAACTACATGTGTACTTTCCATATGTTCACATATTGGCATACGTTACAAGCCACCCCAATGTTGACATGTGTCATCCAAGCATAATTTTCTGTAGAATAATTAACCTTCCTCTCTTTCACATAAAATTTTAGATATGAAGTCTCTTGAAGATGTAGATGGGGCATGTATGTCATATTCCTACAAAACATTGTTAGTATGAAAATCTAAACATATAGACCAATAAACATCAAAATTGTTAGAAAAATCAATATGTACTCTACAACAATAAGTAGTGTGTGTGTCTGTGTGTGTGTGTGATTTATTTTGACATATAAAGGCTTTAACATTTCAAAATATCTTTGAAATTTTTTAACTTAAGGATACATCTCTAGAAATTTTCTGAAAAATTGTGTTTGAGTCATATCCAAAAAATGTTTTGGATGTGGCTCACAATTTTGACTACCAATTCTCCTTACCACATCCCTTTGATTCAGAGATAGCCTTGTGTTATTCTTCCAAAAGTCTTCAATTAGTGATCTCAATGCTTCAACAATTGGTTTATCTTTTTGTGGTATTTTCCTTGAGAATGTTTGTAATTCATTGTAATCAATGCCATTAATTCTTTGCCGCCTTCCAATGGATCTTGATAAAGTTTTTCTATTTACTCTCAATGCTTGACTTGTCTTTCTAATGAGACGATATTTCTTCGTTTGATTACTTACTATTATTAATGTAATGACATATTGTGCGACATTACTATATTTTGTGCGTGAGGTGTTACCCACACTCTCATATGCACTCATTAGATTTGTCACTTGAAGCCTCTAATGTTCTCAACCCAAGAATATTCATAATGGACCTATACTTTAGATTTCTCATCATCTCAACAAATAGTTGACATCTTCCGGTCTCATTTAATTTTTCAAATATGTTTTGGAATTTTATCTTCCATCGACTACAAAATATTGTCATCAATATCAATCAAATACTTGAGATTTCTATGCAAAGTTCTAGGAGGTGTTCTCAAAGGTGAATTTTCCTCAATATTAAGAATTTCATCAATATTTAAATGAGATGGGATAGATGGCATACCTTCTATCAGAGATGGAATAGATAATGTACCTTGAAGTTGAGATGGGAAAGATTGTGTACCTCCTTCACATGTGAGTGATAATGTACTTTCAACTTGAGATGTAGTAGATGGTGTCTATCTTGACTTGTGGTAGAGGAAGTGTCTCCAACTACAGTAGTCAAATCTCTCATTGCACAAAGGTTTTTCATTCATTCCCTTTGTGCCACCAATACCATATCTCTTGTTGATGGTTCATGTTCCTCTTCAATTGGCATGTCTTCTTCTAGATCGTGTCCAATTTCCTCTTCTCATGAAGTTCCCTCATATGCTATTTTTTCTTTGCATTCTTAGCTTATTTCTCTTTATGTGTTTGTTTAATCCTTGATCATTTCCTTAGAATGACGAAGAATTTTATCTATAGCATGAAAAATAGATAAATATTAGTTCCACCATAGTACTATAGAGTGAATAAATAACTTACACAAATCTAAAAAAATTCATGAAATTATGATACACACAATATATGACAGTCCAAAACAGGCATGATGAGGGGCAATAAAGGGCATGAGGACATTGATCAAACCAACATAGGATCAAACCATCAAACCAACATAAGAGGTGTTGACATTGATAAAGTTTTTTTTTTTTTTATTCAAGGGGTAAACGCTTTTGACTGGAGCAATGAACCGGATACAACCATTCAACAATACCACCCCAACGGGGTTTGAAACTTGGTGGCAATAACAACAATGCCACCTATAAACCATCACACCATGCCAATACCGACGACATTGATAAAGTTTGACAAAAAAATAAAAATGCATTATCTTTGAAAAATGGGGTTCTCAAGGAACATAAGCTAAAAAAATTCCAAACATAAAGGAAAAATTAGGAAAGATAGAGGACAAGGCAACAAAGTCCATCTAGGTCCACTAGTCACAACATGTCCATATATGGCTTTGACACCTTGGGCCAAACTATTTGGGGGCTTGGTTGTCAGACTCGTTGCACGCTTTCATTTTGATGTAGGGTAACCCCAAGTATGGAATTTTTTTTCTAATACTATAAGAGTCATTAGTAGGTTTTTATGGTTCCCAATGTCATGTCACATTGTGGCTCTATTTATCAAATCTATTTCTTATGATGTGTAAGTTGCTCATTATATTGCTTTATCACATCCTACTAATATAAATATTTAGAATAATAACATTGACCCTAAAAATACTAAGGAACCTTCAAAGTCAATTGGGTGCACTATCCTTGGAGGAGAGTTTGAATTTAGTTTGGTCAAGTTTAATCCAAATTAATTTTTGTCTAGAGGCATTTTTGGACATTTACCAATATTTTCAATGGTTCATCCTTTAGCTCTAGCCTTTAAATACTTCATTGCTGTCATCTTCCATCTCTTATTGTTGGTTCCTATCATCATAAGGTAATACCAAATCAAATATGAGCAATTGTGGGGCATTGTGCAGCCTTCGTGGCATGTTTCCTTTCATCTCTAGCCACCAAAATTGCTAGATATTCACCATATGAGATTCCTACAGCATATGATAGCTATACATTAATTGTTTCCAAATAAAAATTGAATATTGTAGGTATAAAAATGTTCATATCAATCAATTTAAGCTGCTCCAACAAGTAGCAAATCAAATAAAGACATTTTCAAGGTGATAAATTGGTCTCTAATTTAGATACATGCAATTTCAATACCCTAGGGCTTCATTTTTTAATATTTGTTGGAATTTGAGGATTTATTCACTTATTTCCAATCTTATTAGCATTTTTATTTGATGCTTGTGAGCATTGACTACTCAGATTTGAGTGTAATTTCATATAAAAGGGTGTTGATTTGGCTACACATTTCATATCAGATCTTAATTAGCATTTTCATTTGGATTATTGTCATCTATAAGTGAATTTTGCTAGTTTGGGGTGAATTTGAAGTTTCCCAACCATAGAGGGTTTGACAACAAGTTTCCAATGATTAGTTTCATTTTGAAGTTGAAGTGAACCCCATAAGTTTGACAAAATTGAAGTGTGTGACATGATTTCACAAGAAGCATGGAAAAATTGCAAATGGAGCATAAATCACTTTGAATTTTATAGGATACATGGAATATGAATTTTAACAAAATCTAATCTAATTCCTTAGAAAAATCTAATGCATTTAATTAAGGCTATGTATGTTGAGCACTCATAATTTTGAATACTTAGCAAAATATAATCCCAAAATCAATATGATAACAAAATCAAAGCATTGTATTAAGCATGTATGGTAAGAAGTGATAAAGAAACATAAGAGAATGAACGAAATGTAAAGAACATGTATAAAGACTTGACATACCTTAAAATTGAAGATTCGATTGGAGAAACTACCCAATTATGTGGTCTTTTTTCTTCTTGCATCAAACTCCTCAACAATTTGAGCTTTTCACAAACTTGCTTCCTTTTCAACGTTCAATTCTATATAACTCGAATAGAATTACTAAAAACTATAGAATTAACCAATGTATAATGTTAAATTATAACAATTCAATCATAATTAACATGGCAACACTACAAACATAAAAATTTGAGTTCATATAATCAAATTTGATGTAAAAACTCTATTATTTCCTCTTTCCTAAGTTGGAAAACCAAAAAAGGGTGGTAGAAAGTTGATGCAAAGGTGGTGGAATGTGAAAAAATTGCATGTGCTTTCCCCAACAACATGAAAAAGTATTTTTTGTCGGATCACATGTAGAAGGTGGAGAATAACAAAGCATGTGGTCTTGGATCACAAGTGTCCTACCTTTTCTACAATTTTAGAGCAAGACAAAATGCACTCGCATTATAATGCGAGCGCATTTTGGATTACTCTTACAATGGCCATATTTTAGCTTTTCCAAAGTGTGCTCACATTTTCAAAAAAAAATATTTTGTAAAGGTTTTCTAACTCTTATTATGTGTCAATATGGGGTTGGGTTGAGGTACATCAATGAGACCTTTCTTTGACCAATTATGACATCTTCTAAGTGCTATGCATATCATTTTGTGTGTGATATGAAGTTTCACCACAATTTCCTAAATGTTCAAGCCTATACATTAACCCTCAACCCTATATCTTAAATCCTAAACCCTAAACACTATACCCTATACCTTAAAACTATACCCTATACCCTACAACCTCAACCCTCTACACTATACCTTAAACCCTAAACCCTAAAACCTTAAACCCTAATCCCTAAACCCTAAACCCTAAACCCTATCCCTAAACCCTAAACCCTAAACCATAAACCCTTAAACCCTTAATTCCTCAACCCATAAGACCTTAAATCCTCAACCATTATACCCTTATCCCTTAAAACCTCAACACTTAAACCCTCAACCCTCAACCCTCAACCTGCAACCCTAATCCCTTAACCCTCAAACCTTAAACCCTCAACCCTCAACCATTAAGCCCTATACCCTCAACCCTCAACCCTATACATTAAACCCTTAACCATAATCCCTCGACCATATACCTTAAAACATTAATCCCTCAACCCTCAACCCTCAACTATAAACCTTCTACCCTATACATTATGTATCCTCAACCCTTAAACCCTCAAACCCTAATCCTTTAATCCTAATCCCTTAAACCCTAAACCCTCAACTATAAACCATCTACCCTATACATTATGTATCCTCAACCTTTAAAACCCTTAATCCCTAATCCATTAATCCTAATACCTTAAACCCTAAACCCTCAACCCCTAATCCCTCAACCCTTAAAACCTCAACCATCAACCCTTAAACCCTCAACCCTCAACACTTAAAACCTTATCCCTTAAATCATCAACCCTAAACCCTAAACCCTCAACCCTTAAACCCCCAACCATCAACCCTAATCCTTCAACCCTCAACCCTTAAACCCTAAACCCTCGACCCTCAACCCTATACATTAAACCCCCAACCATAATCCTTCAACCCTATACCTTAAACCCTTAATCCCTCAAAATCAACCCTCAAACCTCAATTGTAAACCCTATACCCTATACATTATACACTCAACCCTAATCCCTTGAACCCATAACCCTCAACCCATAATCCATAATACCTTAAACCCTCAACCCTCAACCCTTAAACCCTCAAACTTAAACCCTTAAACCCTCAAACCTAAACCCTTAAACCCTCAACCCTTAAACCATCAAACCTAATCCCTCAACCCTCAACCTTTAAACCCTTGACCCTTAAACCCTATACCCTCAACCCTATACATTAAAACCTCAACCATAATCCCTCAACCCTATACCTTAAATCCTTAATCCATCAACCCTCAACCTTTAACCCTTAAACCCTAAACCCTTAAAACTTAATCCCTCATCCCTCAACCGTTAAACCCTAAACCCTTAAACCCTCAACCCTATACCTTAAATCTTCAACCCTTAAACCCCCAACCCTAAACTCTTAAACCCTATACCTCAAACCCTATACCCTATACATTAAACCCTCAAACCTAATCCCTAATCCCTCGACCCTATACCTTAAACCATCAATCCTTCAACCCTCAACCTTTAATCCCTCAACCCTTAAACCCTCAATCCCTCAATCCTCAAACCTCAATTGTAAATCATATACCCTATACATTATACCCTCAACCCTATACCTTGAACTCTAAACCCTCAACCCTCAACCATAATCCTTCAATAGTCAAGCCTTAAAACCTTAACCCTTAAACCCTAATCCCTCAATCCTCAACCCTCAACCCTATACATTAAACCCTCAATCCTAATCCATAAACCCTATACCTTAAACCCTTAGTACATTAACCCATCAACCCTTAAACCCTTAACCCTTAAACCTTCAACCCTCAACCCTCAACCCTTAAATCCTTAATCCTTCAACACTCAACCCTCAACCCTCTACCCTATACATTAAACCCTTCACCCTAATCCCTTGATCCTATACCTTAAACCCTTAATACATTAATCCCTCAACCCTTAAACCCTTAATCCCTCAATCCTCTACCCTATACATTAAACCCTCAACCATATACATTAAACCTCGACCCTAATCCCTCAACCTTATACCCTCAACCCTTAAACCCTTAAACCCTCTACCCTCTACCCTCTAACCTGTACATTAAATCCTCAACCCTAATCCATTGAACCTATACCTTAAACCCTTAATCCATCAACCCTTAGACCCTCAAATCTTAAACCCTTAATCCATCAACCCTCAACCTTCTACCCTATACATTAAACCCTCAACCCTATACCTTAAACCATTAATCCCTCAACCCTTAAAACCTTAATCCATCAACCCTCAACCCTCAATTGTAAACCCTCTACCCTATACATTAGACCCTAAACCCTTATCCCTCAACCCTTGATCTTAATCCCTCAACCCACAACCCTTAAACCCTAATCCCTAAACCCTCAACCCTTAAAATATCTACCCTATACATTAGACCCTCAACCCCAATCCTTGAACCCTATACCTTAAATCCTCAAGCCTCAAGCCTCAACCCTAATCCCTGAACCCTAAACCCCCTACCCTATACATTAAAACCTCAACCTCTAATCCCCAACCATATAACTTGTCCCATTATATTAACCATCAACTCTTAAACTCTCAACCTTAAATTCAACCTCAACCTCTAATCCTCAACCCCAACCCTAAACCCTAAACCCTTTCAAACCTTAAACTCAAACCTCAACCTCAACCTTTAAACCTCAACCTCAACCCTTAAACTCCCTCAACCCTCACTTTCTAAACCTCTATACCTAAGCCCTAATCCTCAACTCCTCAACCCCTCAACCCTAAATCCCTATCCCACCTGTCACTCTCAACCCTAAATGCTTAACCTCAACTCTCAACTATAAACCTCTACCCTATACATTAGTACCTCAACCCTAATCCCTCAACCCCTCAACCTTTAAACCTCAACCCTAATATCATCAACCCTATACTTAACCCTATTCCTCTTTAACCCAACCCTTAAACCTCGCACCTCAAACCCCAAACCTCTTAAACCCCTCAACCCTAAACCCTGTCATCCCTGTGCTTCTCCCAAGCCTCAACCCTAAACCTTAAACCTAAACCCTAAAACTGCTTAGTCCTAAACCATCTATCCCTTAAACCCTAACCCTCAACCCTCAACCTTAATCCTTTAAACCCTAAACCCTAAACCCAAAACCATCAACCCTTAAACCCTCAACCCTAATCCCTTAACCCTCAATCCTTAAACCCTAAACCCTCAACCCCTAAACCCTAAACCCTACACCCTACACCCTACAACCTCAACCCTCAACCCTATACTTAAGCCCTAATCCATCAACCCAATATCTTAAACCCTAATGGATCTATACCCTATACACTTAACCTTGGACACTCAACCCTAAACATTATCCCTCAACCCTCAAACCTATACCCTATACCCTATACCCTCAACACTATACTTATGCCCTAAAACCTAAACCCTCATCCCTATACCTTATACCCTCAACCTTAAACCTTGAAACCTATACCTTAGACACTCAACCTTGAACATTATACCTCATCTATAACCCTCAACCCCAACCCTATACCCTCAACCATATACTTAAGCCCTAATTCCTCAATCCTGAACCCTATACCTTAAACCTTGAACCCTACACCCTCAACCCTCATCCCTCATCCCTCATCCCTATACCCTATAACATCACCCTTATACCCTAAAACATGAATATCATCCCTCAAACCTATACTTAAACCCTAAAACATACACTCTCAACGCTTCACCCTATGTCTTATACCCTCAATCCATACTGTAAACCCTAAACCCAATATCATAAACCATAATCCCTATACCTTACACACTTAATCTTATACACTCAACGAGCTGAATATTATCCCTCAATTGTAAACCCTCAATCCTCAACATATTACTTAAGCCCTAATCCCTCAACCCTCAACCCTATACCTTAAACCCCTAACCCTAAAACCTCAACCCTCATCTCTATAACCTATACCCTCACCCTTATATACCCTAACCCAAAACCCTTACATACATACATACATACATACATACCCTAACCCAAAACCCTTACATATATACATACATACATACATACATACATACATACATACATATAAACATACATACATACATACATACATACATACATACATACATACATACATACATACATAC